>QJNU01000432.1:0-66484 GCA_004154915.1 Monosporascus ibericus | reverse complement strand
CCCACCCCCCCCCCCCCCTTTTTTTATTTTTATTTTTATTTTTATTTTATTTTTTTAATTTTTTTTTTTGCATCTATTGTGATTCGGTCGTAGCGTGCGTATCATGAAATCTGAAGATCGAGGCTTTTAGCGGCGGCACGTGATTCGTCACTACCGTTCTAGCTATATAGAAATATATGGTGAGCTTGCATCTCGGATAACTCGCTCATGTAGGGTCACTATACGAGTGCGTTCTCAAATACATTCTCCAGTTGCGGCTAATGCTTTCTACAATGCTTCGTGGATCATGAGCCTCCTAGCCTTTCATCTATTCCTTGACACACCTCGATGCCCCTTTACTATCCATGATACATAGCCGTAGTGCACCAGCTGACACACTTTAACAAAGGTAACCTCCAGTGGCCTAGACTTTAACTACAAGCCACGAGGTATACCTTTTATCTACGACTCGCTTTTGTCTCAATCCCTAATGTAGCCGCAATTGTTCTTGCTAAGGCTAGGCATCTCGTCCACGATGATGCCGTACGTAGGGGTGCCCCGTATACAGTTCAACCCGTGAGATAGTGTTAATGTAGGATATGAAGAAAGCTGATGAAATGATATGACTTACTGTCAATTCTTATCCGTAAAGCCTTGTTTTGAAAGGACAGAAGGGGTTCGTTCTGGCCGAGTCCGGGTTTGGAGCACAATTTGCGTCTATTCCACCCTGTTCCACAGCTGACCATTCTATTTCTATTTGCTTTCAGGGGCTAAGTGTTACGAACCAACACCTTACCAGCTTGGGCACATGGTCGGGACAAGACCCAAGACAAGCACCGACCAGCGTTACGTAACCAAGAAAGATGGTCGAACACAATCTGTTGCGTAGCCACTGCACCAAAAGACTGTATTGATAAGTGCGCACTTGTTACGCTACTTATCTGACACAATCGGTTCGACCATATTCGATTATATTCGACCATAAAAAATTAAATAAGATATATACGTTTATTACTTTTCGAAATTGAAATAAATTATGAACTTATAATATAACTTAATTACTTAAATTATTTTTAATAAATTATTATTATTAAACGTAATTATTATATATTTTATTATTTAAATTTTTACTATATTATTATTAATATAAACCGTATAACGTCCCACATCAGTAAGTCGGTCATAGAAGTAAGTCGGTCACTTTTTGGCAGTCCGCGATAACAAACTTAAATAAAATAACTAGAACGTAATAAATTAATTTAAATTAATCGGATTCGTTTTCGTTAAACGTATCTATAGCTTCCTTATAAGTACGCGAATTATGTCCGGGTTTGCTGTAGACGACATACTTCCGTTCTTTCGTTTTAATTCTTTTACGACGACCACCTTTAGCCGTTGTTAGCTGCATTTCTTTATTACTTTTTTCCTTTTCGGCCAGAAGAGCTTGTCCTTTTTATATAGTAAGTGTCCTTCCATCTTAAAAACGTTTATTTTTAGTTTTTCGACGTTTACTTAAGATATGGTTCGTTTCGCGTAAATAAACGTTTTCTTTTCGAAGAAAAGCGGCTTTACATAAAAGTAACATATAATTTTTTTTAATAAAATTATCGGACTTCATTATTCTTGTTAGTAAGTTACCTTAGTAATTTCCGAATTTTTTTTTTGCAAGTAACGTTTTTATTTTATTATTTTATGGATATTTTTAGGGGTTTTCGCGGGCGGGGAAATGAAATTAACAAAAGTAAGCGGAAAAACGGTCGGTATAGGTACAACCGGAGGAATTTTTAATTCGGAAAAAAGTTCTTAGGATTAAATGGAATAAGTACAGCTTTCGTAAATCCGGATTTAATGTTATCGGACGTTATGGTAACTTTAAATACGTCGTAAAAACCGGCGAGGAAACCTTTTTTCGCGATATTGAAATGGTGCAGGGTGCAGAGCCGGGTACATGGCTTTGCCGATCAATTAGTTATCACCAGTTTTGTATTTTCAGAAGCTCATTTTTTGCTGGGCGCAACCCTACAGAAACCAGATACTTATTATCGTTTTTATATACATAGATTTAACACTATATAATACAATTTACGTTACCTTCATTATCTCTTAAACCGCGGGCTTAATCGTAATACTCTTATTAATTATGCACTAATTAGGACTAAATCACCCCGTCCTAATTTATTTGGCTGCTAATATAAGGAAACTGGTTCTAGTTAATTACCGAAGCAACTTGCGATTTCCAATTATTAGACAAAAGGAATAAAGTTTTAATTAGAACGTAACCTTGATTATAATTACGGCTACGATTACGAACATAACGACTTAATAACGATACGCGAATTTAACGATTAAGAAAAGGATAAGGTTTTACGATAACGCCGTGACCTTTTTTGCGATTAATAAAAAAGCTGTTAAATTAAGATTACGATACCTTATTTTAAAACATAATTTTATTCGAAAAAAAAAAACATAAACGCGGAAAGTAACCGGTTTTGGAATATATATTAATTATTTAAGTTTTAAACCGATTACATAATTTAAAAAATAAATTATATTATATAAATATTAACGTAACGAAATTAAAATTACGAAATAATTTAGATTAAAGTTATTAAAACTATAATTAGGTCGTTAGCGACGTAATTATTTAGATTTTAATTAATTAGATAATAAGACCGACGACAAGATTAACAATATAAAATAAGTTACGAATTTAAGTAAAAAAAGGATTAAGGTTATGGAATTACTAATAGTACGGACGAAAGAAAAAAAAAACAAAAAGAGATTAATATTCCTTAACATAATACGAAAATTTAAAAGAATAATAATAAATAACATATTTTAAACCTTATTAATGTTAATCGGATAGCATCTTATTTGGTTATTAATAAAAGGTATTATTTAAAATTAATTACTTTTAATTAACTTTAATATTAAAGCATTTAAGTTAGTAATAAAAGTATTAATAAGTAAGTTAAAAAAAGCCTAATGTAATGTAGGCCAGAGACGATACGTTAATTAAAATAAAACTGTTAGGATAAATAATAAAAGGAAAAGGTTACTTATTTTTTTGTTACAAAAAAAGGGAAAATATATCCAAAATAAGCATTACGGATAATTATTTGTCTTATGCCTAAATATATTCCTATTAACCCGGTGCCTTAAAGTTCGAATAATCTTAAAATTAATAAATTTAATTAATTTAAAATAAGTTTTAGCAAATTTATTAAAAGCCCGTTAAAACCCTTTAAAATTATTACCTAAATTAAGCAATAATAAGGCCTTTTACTTATATCGGAATTCCCTATTTTTAAAAAAAAATCAAAATCCTGCTTTAAATACCACAATTTAATATCGATCGATAAAAAACCCTTACGAAAATAAAGTTAATAAGGAGAAACCTTTAAATAATCCGATTAAATCCTTAAAACCTGTACGGGATTCGAGTTTTTAAGCGATTCCTGGAATCTCGATTAAAACCTTGCGAAAACGAAAAATTATACAATCTTATAAATCTTTAAAATTATTTATAAAACTTATAATACCAATATTAAACGTTATACCCTTTAAATAAACTAATTAATAAATATACGGCTTCTTAATAAACTTTATGAACCGGTTTTCGTCCTTAATGGTTTTCCCGGACTTATTTACCTTCCCGGATTTTCGCTTTTCTGGAATTGGAGTTACCAATTAACTTAAAAGGATTAATAGACTATTTAAGAAATATAAGTTAATAAAATTTAAGATAATCGTAAAACTACCTTTTTAAACGGATAGCATTACTATAAAGGACCGAATTAAAACTGGTATTAAAAAACTTATTAAATAAAACGACGTTATTAAAGTTATCTTAAAAACCTTTAAATTATAAAACCTAAAGTAAATCCGACTTATTAAGAATTAATTAAGGACTTTAACGAAACAAGTTTAACGTAATAAATTTAATTAAGTTTATAAGTATTATTTAAAACATGCTACCAGGATAAAAAACATCCTAGAAAAATCTAAACTAAAAAGAAAAACAGTTAACAAAAACAAATATATAGAAAGCCTATTAAAAGGATTATTTACCGGTTATCTTCAAGGAATTCTTAATAATTCCTTTATAAAACTCGAAAATTTATATATAAAAAATTACGATAATACGTTAATATTAATCAAAAATTAAGCTTTTAATAAAGTTAAATTATTTAAATATAAAGGCCGTAACCGATAGCAAAAAGACGTCCGCTTTAATATCGACTATAAAAATAACGACCGGCTTTATTTAACTTAGTAACTTAAGTAATAATAATAAGGAAACCTTCGACCGTAATAAATATTAACGAATAAGTTTAATTAAGTATCCGAAATTAGGAATACATTATAAAACTTAAAGATTATTTAAGTTCGACAAATTTAAAACCTAAAGGCTTTTAAAAAGGAAATGCGTAACCGAAAGGTTATCTGGAATTTATAATATTACGCTTTACTAGAATAAAAAGTACCTTAAGCTTGTAGTTATAATACTAATTTTTCGATTAATATAATAAGCTTTTAGCCGGATAATTTTAATCGATTAAGCTTTTACCGTAACCGAAATAGTTACCGAGATTATAAAGGTTATCAAAATAATTACCCAAAACGAAAAAAAACGATACGGCGGTTTTAATTATAATACTTATTAATTTTATTTAAAACCTAAACATAACATAAATAAATGCCGTTTATTTAGGAACATAAAAAGCATAAAATTGATTTTACTTAACGATAACGGATATACGATTTACTTAAAAATACCGGACGATCGAATTACGTTAAACATAATATAGTTTCCCCAGGTTTTTAAAAGCCAAGCTATCGACTAACAGATTCCGATCTGGAAGAAAGTCTTAAAATAAATCCATAACGTACCGGGCTTTCCCAATCGCTTTAGGGAAAAGATACGATACTTTGATCGTCGAGACGATATTTATAAAGGTAGGAAATTAATTAAAACCAACTCGGATAATATCCTAATTACTTTTATTAATCTTTTAGAGCTTATATAAATTTTAAAACCGTTTCGATAAAATTTTATTATTAATTAAAATCGTATGATTAAAATTAATATAACCCATTTTATCGGAAAGAACGGAGAGCCGTTTTATAAAAAGGTACCTTTACGTAACTGGCTATGGAGTAACCCCGTCGAAAGCAAAGATACCCGATATTTAAAGGAAATCCGTACCTTAAAGGTTAACGACTTTGATCAGCCCGCTATGCTTATCAACGTTATAATAGCTAAACGCGTTAAGGAAATAAAAAAAAAAGTTTAATAACGGCACAAAAAACAAAAACAAAATTAACAATAATAACCTAATATACGAAAAATATTTATTTTATAATATCGAGCCAACTATCCAAACAGATAACGCAATTTAAATAAGCAGTACGACCCAGATATTTATTATTACCCAGGTAAATAGTATTTTCCACACCGATAATACTTTTAACCATAAAAGCTTAATCGATAAATATATTATTAAGTTTCGAAAGAAAAAGATCCGTAAAAACTTTTAAAAAAATTTCGAAATTATTTAGTCGGAATTAATAAAGGTTTATCCAGACATCGATAAAACTTTTAAGAATTTCATAGCTGTTAAAACTTTAAAAGCATTTGGTCGCAAAAGTAAAAAAACGATTAAAATGACCGAAGTTAAAGTAAGAGGATCCAAGTCTCCAGAAGCGAAAAAGACTTCCAGGATTTTAACCATGGATATCGGGTACAAGCCAAAAACTTAACAAAAGGTAAAAGTCTTATCGGTATAACAATATAATCCGGCTAAATATATTACCCCGTTATTCAGACTTGTAATTAAGGTAAGCCATAAAGGTAACGAAAACCTAATTAATAAAGTTATCGATATAGGAGCCGAATCGAGCGTTATTATCGCCTTATACGTTAAGCGATATGGATTAGTAATGCGACAAACATAAATATTATTTATGGGCTTCAATTTGCAGAAAAGGATTTTATTCGAAGGTATTATCAAGGTATTTATTTAGCTAGCTGGCCGATTAATTACCATCCTTATATTTGTCGACAA
Organism: Monosporascus ibericus; assembly: GCA_004154915.1. Classification (NCBI taxonomy): domain Eukaryota; kingdom Fungi; phylum Ascomycota; class Sordariomycetes; order Xylariales; genus Monosporascus; species Monosporascus ibericus. The sequence goes on along the minus strand of QJNU01000432.1, from coordinate 60,437 downwards.
CGATTATTTTGCTACATAGCTGCTAATATTTGAACTTAACTTAATAGCTAAATCGAAAATAATATTTAATATAAACCCGGAAATAATAAAAGGAACTTTAAAGTTTAATCCGATAAAGATTATTATCCCGTTAATCCCAGTTAAAAGGGTTACTTATAATATCCGCGTTAAAAAAAAAGCTAGAAAAAAAGGAGCCGGTAGAACTATAGGCCGCTTTACTGGCGAAAATAGGCTTATAAACGAAAAAACAAATAAATACGTTACGGGCCCGTATACTTTTTCGATTAATAATACCTATGTTAATCAGAATCCGATAACCATTTAAAAAGCCATAGGAAATAAGCTAAAGCTTGAAGATACGATATTAAAATAATTTAACGATAAAGAATTTATATACGCCTTATACGAAATCTTATAAGAAAAGATGCAAAAAAAAGTTAATAAAAACTATATAATCTAAATTAATACCATATACAAGCCGAAATAAAAAAAGGTAATTTTTATCGATAATATACCACCAAATAAATCAGTATTACCTAAAAACTTAGATTAAAAGGCCAAGGAACTTAAAAAGGTTTAGCGAACTATTAATTAAAACGAAAGAAGCCCGACGAACTTGGTACTCCGTTAACTGCCTTATTCCCCAGATTTACTACTATGCCGCAAAGGACCCGACTTACAGAAAAAAAGGCCGACGCTATACTTAATTGATTAGGTAATAAGTTTACCCGTACGGAAAAAACCTTTTTCAAAAAGATGTTATTTTGCAAAAAGGCTGCCTTAATCTGAAATTGGTAGGAATATAACAAGATTAAATCCAATATCGCACTAAATTATAAAATCCGAACAATCCTTTATAAAACGTAGTAAATTAAGGCTATAATTATACCGGCTAACCTTAAAAATAAGCTAATCGAGGTATTACGAATACGAATATAAAAAGAAATATTCGAATAATTTTATGCCGCGTATAGAAACGTTTAGTTCCTTATGTAAAAAAAGGATAGTAAATTGTAACTAATTAATTTTGCGATAAAGTTAAACGTTATTATTTTACGAAATGCTTTTATGTTAAAAAATTACAACGAATTTTCCGCGGATTTTGCCGTATACTTTTTAGTTACTTTAGTATATTTTTTCTTAGGTTATATTTAAGTTATATTAACCCCGGTTAGCAAAATTTAACCACTTTCGTAACATTTTTAGGATTGCTTAAGTACATTAATATGCCTATAAGGTTTACTAACTTTATAGTTTATTTTTATCGTATAGTCGGAAGGATTTTAAACGATTTAATGCCTAACATAGTTTACCTATTTATCGATAACGTTAAAATTAAAGGCCCGAAAATAAGATACGATAACAAAGAAATCTTTTTAAGGATTCGACGATTTGTTTATAAGCATATCGTTAATATCAATAAGATTTTACTTAATTATGAACTTGCTAGTATTTCGATTAATATAAAAAAGTTTTAATGGTATTAAGAAACCATAGTTATAGTCGAATTTTTTATGGAACAAATGGTCGCCGCCCAAATACAGCTAAGGTAATTTTTTTTTTTTTTTTTTTTTGGAAATTTAGCCATATAAAAACGTTTCGGAGGTTAAAGCTTTTTTAAGTATTATAGTTTATTATCAGATTTTTGTTACGTATTTTGCCATAAAGGTCGAACCTTTTATAAGATTATTCCGGAAGAATTAACCTTTCGTTTGGAGTTCTAATTAAGATAAAGCTATAAAAAGCGTTAAAAAAGCGATTATGATAACCTTAACCTTAATTATTTTGGATTATAGCCTTATAACAAGCAAAATTATTGTAAGGATAAACGTAAGCAAGGGAGGTTTTGGAAGTATTTTCGGATAAATGATTAATGGAATCGAATATCCCGCACGTTTTAAAAGTGGTACTTAAAAAAGCGCTAAATTAAATTACGACGTTAACAAGCTGGAATATCGAACCGTTTTTAAGATCTTAAGGAAATTCCGAAATTATATTTATAAAGTCCGATTTATGTTAAAAACCGACGTTAAGGTATTAGTTACCTAAATTAATAATTTAATAAGTTTCTTATATAAAACGCTTTTCATTCGTTAGGTTATATGGATAAAGATGTTTAATTTCGAAATTAAGTATATTTCTAACAAAAAGAATATAGCCGCCGCCAAATTATCGAAAAAGTTACCTAAAGCCTTTAACGCGTTAAACGATTAATAGGAAGAAAAAGTCGATAATTTTATTAATATCCAGTTAAACGTTATTCGGCTTAATTTTATTTTAATTAGTATAATTACGATACTTATTATGATAGGTTAAAAGTAAAGACCGTTTATTAAAAATTGGTTTAAGGAATTACAAAAGTACGTAAGATTCTTAACAATATTAGATTTTCCTAATTAATTACGAAACGTTCTAAGAAGAAAAAGAACGGCTTTTAAGGCCGAAGCTTTAAATTATTTTATTTAGGACGGGATTTTTTGGCGTAAGGCAGATAAGCGATATGGTACGCGTAAGGTAATTAATAATTAGCAAAGATAATACGTAATAATTAGGTAATGTTATAAGGATTACGGCCATAAAGGATAAGATTCGACCTATCGGCGTATAACAACTTCCTATTATTAGCGTGGAATGTATGGACAAATTCGAAAAGCGGTATTTGCGTATCCGAAATGCTAGAAAGCCGTTAATTAACGTTTTAAAAAAAAACTACGGCTTTTTTCAGCTTATTAATATAGCTGTTATTTAGGTAATCGATGTATAATTTATACTTAATGATAATAGTTATAAAATTATTATCGAGGTTAGATATAAGTTATCCGGTTACCTAAAAGTTAAGGTTTTACGTTTAATTATATCGGTTACGATTAAAAACTTTTTAAACAAACATATCTTTTATCGATATGGCATTCTGATTAAGATCAAGATAAACGGAAATTTTGAAAATAAGGGCAAAGTTATTAAAGCTTATAATACTTTTAGAATTTAAAGGAAGGTTAAAACTGCATATGTTACCTGGCGATAAGGTTTAGTTAAAAGAGGATATATCCCGATCGTTAAAGGTGTAATAAAAGCGACGAATAGTATTAACAAAAGATAGGTTAAGCTTTTAACGAAAACGATCTTCGCCGATAATATAACCGTTAAAAGCTATAATCTTAATCTTTACGAATTGCTATACGGTTAAAAAGTAATCCTATCGATCGAGATAATGCTACCGATTTGGCGTATTATGAATTAAGATTTTAATTTTTAAGGGAAGATTTGATTATATAAAAAATTCGATTATTGGAAAGAAAGGCCGAAAATATAATTAAGGCTATTAAAGTAATTAGTAACTAAAGACGTAAAGCTGCTAAACTTGCAAATAAGAAAACCAAAAATAAAATACGAAATAAACCTTTATAAGTAAATAACCTGGTACTTTTATACGATATACTATAATATATTAACATATCCAGGGATATAAAATTGAAGTACCGTTAGATTAAACCGTACCTAATTAGTAAAACTAATAGTTAAGGTATTTATTACTTAAAGGAAATTAATAGAACGAAATTATAAGGGATTTTTTCTATTAATAAATTAAAGCAATTTATAAAGGATAAAAAAGGATATTAAAAGCCGATCGGCTTATATGAAAACGATTAAACGAAGTTATTATTAGATTAACTACACGATATTATGTCAGATATTTTAAATGTTGCGGAAATCGAATTACCTGAAAACTGATAGCCCAAAATCTTAGAACTTGTAAAGATTAATATTAACATCCAAATACCTAGTGGTCGATTAAAGGGTTACGTAATAGTGGACGATAATAAGATATCCGAGGTAAGTCGATTAAACGAACGGAAAAGATTAACGTAATTAATTAAGAGAAACTAAAAGTAAAGGGTTTCCCTTTGGTTTTTTTTTTTTACGATTATCTTATATAACGCCTATACTCTTTTATAACTGATTAATATTTCCAGATTTAAAAGACCGGGTTTTTGTTAAGTACCAAGGATTAAAAACATGTTTTTTAATTATTAAACGAAGGCGGCCTTTATCGAATGCCTTAATAACTGGATAAACTTTTAAACGGATATCTTTTTTAACATAAAAAGACCGCAAGTATTTGGCCTTTAAGTAATCGAACTAATTATTTCGGAATGTATACTTATAACTCTTAATAAATTCGATATAATTATCGTAAAACCTTTTATAAAATCCGGGGATTAATTAGTACTTAAAAATGAGAATATATTATATTAATTAAGTTATTTAAAATCTTGGTATTGTCGTTCGCATAATTTATATGGAATTAGGTTAAGTATTTTAAAAACTTAAATAAATAAGCTAATAATATCTTAAGGATCCTTGGATAATAAGTTCATAAATGAGCTTATAAATTTACCACGAATAATTTCGACGTATATAGGATATAATAAAAGCTTTTTTTCCTAATTAGCTAATATAGTGATAATATTAAACTGAATACCCGTTACGGCCCAGAAATTCTTTTTAATAATTTACTATTTATGGTACCGACTTTTGGTAAAATTACCGATAATGCTAATTAATATGGTTCCGAACATTTATATCTGATTAATATCATTTTTTTAGGATAGGTACTAAATAAAAATAATACGTATTTCGAAATATTTTATTATTATATGCTTAATACGGTTATAATTATTTTAAAATTTAGTTATTACGTCTTTATTATTAAGCTCGATTAAAAAGTTAAAATGGACTTAAATTAAAGAATAAGCCGGGTAACCGATTAATAATCCGAAATCCTGTTAAAATTAATAAAACTAAGGACGAAATTATAATACGAGGTTAAGGATTAATAAGTATATAAGGAATTAAAAATATTAACTTATAACTAATTAATTATTAATTAATAATATTTATAAATAAATCCGGCTTTAAAGTTGGTAATTTAATTAATAATATAATATTCGATAATAATAGGTACGGTATTTTTAATAGTAAATTATTTATAATAAAAGTTTTAAGAAATAAACAATACTAAAAAACCGCAGCATTACGGTATTTATACTGAAAGGTAGGAGCTAAATTATGGATAATCGCCTAACGGTATATGGGATTTCAAAGCTTACAAATATTAATAAGGTTATAGAAAGGCTTAATAACCCGATTAATAACCAAAGCCTTATCGATACGTTTGGTTAAAAGTTTGGAAAATAATGATAAGTTCGAAGCTATTAGATTTGTATAACGAATAACGGAAATCTTATCAAGATTACGAAGGTTCCGATTAATAAGGAAAAGAAAAGGTTAAATATTACCAGATTACTTATTACCTAGACCGGGTAACTTTTTAATGGATAACTTTTTTATTAAATTAATTAATTTACCAGAATTTATATTTTTACGAAGATTTAAGGCATTATAAAAATCTGACGATTAACGGGAACTTATGCTAATAATATTAATCAAGTATTTTAAGAATGGATAAATATATATTAAAATTTTATGTTATTTAAAAAATATAGTTAAAAGGGAAAAGATGGTATAGTAATAAGAAGAAAAAGAAATATAGGTACAAACAATTAATCAAAGTACGTAACGGTAACTACATCTTCCTATATAATATTAAACGGAATTTTATAATATTTCCTCGGCGTATACTTTTTTTAATTAAAAAATTAATATATTAACCTTATCGTACTTAATCAGTTTTATATATAAATCGCTGTTAATTCTTAACGATTTTTTATATTTATATATTTTTATCATGGCGCCAGCTAGGCTAGTCATCCTAACTGTATATATAGCGCTCCAGGGCCTAAAGGGCTCTCTCTCTTCTCTTTTGTTCCCTAGATGTCAATCTTTATCTAGTTCTTCTGTCCTGAATATAACCAACCTAACCTCTATTAAAAGCCCGCATATAACAATTCTAATATCTCTATTACAATCACCTTAGCTAAAGTATTATTATTTTTAACGTTTTTAAAATATCGCACCTTATAACTCGAAGCTACAGTACCACATAATAAAATTAACCCCGTTTTAAAGGCGAATCCTTTTCAAATCGAAACATGGGAGAAAATAATAAAACGGTATTACAAGCTATAGTTAATTATCTTTAGCGCTTAACAAACTTACGTCGGAAACAAACAGAATTAAAAGCTAAGTTATCCTTTCCACTTCCTTCCAAACGGCGCCGGCGTTCCGATTAAGATTCGGATTCGGATGCAAACGATATCAACCTTAAAAAGTCCATAACGACCTTCACATTAAAATACAGTTATCGACAACGCGACGAATGGCTGGCAGACCTTCGGCGGGCCTTCGACGCCGCTCCAAAGAAATATCGTCGCCAAACCCAACGTATCAACCTAGCTATCTCTAAAATGGATTCCCAGTATCAGCCCCTATAGGATAAAAAAATCCAGCGAGATAAAGCCGAAAACCCAACGAAACTTATCCGTAACTGATCCGTCTTTAAATCCTGGACCAAAACCATCATTCAAAACGCTGGTCATCATAAGCTTGCTATAGCTAAACTACTAAAGCAAGCCACACAACGATCAAGCCAACACCTTAAGGACTTTAATAATTATCTACAGTCCTTAAAGGACCAGAACCCGACCGTACGCACCCAACAGCAAAGCGCGCGTCACTATTACGCAAAACTAGCGGAACGATTACGACATACCTTTAAAACACAAGTCCAGACGCTCCCAACAACCCGCAAAACCTAAGCCGCAAACTGGATCTCCACAATCACCCAGGCCTAGGGAAAAAACACAACGTCCCAATCATAATTCGAAGGCTTCTCACCCAAACCCCGCTCCTAATTCGAAACCCTTTCGTCAACAACTAATAGGAAACGACATTAACCGAATGGCAACGTCACCTATTACGCGGAACCCAAAATTGTCAATACCATTATCCGATAGCATTCGTCAAGACAAGGACGGAAATATTATACCTTATCGCTTATGCAATTCAAAAACGCATTAAGCTTCGGAATATCCCATAAAATCAGCTAATCGTTCGTAATTCGTTAAGTTTTCGAAATATCCCCCTTATCGTTTCGTTTAAATTTATCAATATATACCAATTTCGCTATCATCTTAACGGCATTATATAAGGTTTTCCTACTAACGACATCCAAAAGGTTTTTCTTATATGCAATAGTTTACTGGTAAATATATGCTAAAGAATTATATATTTTGCCCCTTTCCCCTCCGTCGTCGTCGTCGTTATCGTTATCGTTATCGTCGTCGTCGTCTTAGATAAGGTTCTTAACCTCCCAGTTATTTAAAAAGGTAATAATATCCAAAATCAAAATCCAATAAATAATTTATTAATTTATTAAATTATTCGTTATAACATTAATAAATATAATCCCTAACCGAAGGAAACTATCGTTCGATTTATCCTCGGATTTTTATCTGGCGGAATACTACCGTTTTAAGCCCGAAAAAGGTACGATACGGAAATATATCGTCTTAAGGTTAATAGGATAAATCCAGGTACCGTACGGAACTTAATTTAAATCCTAAACCTTCCCCTTAAGGTAGTTAGGTTATATAAAGCTACTAAACCGTCGTTATTCCTAAAAGTAACGTCCCTAGTATACTATTATGAAATCGGTAACCTTAATCAAAAGTATAAGATTAAGCCTACGCTTCGGAACGTCAGCTTTTCGTAATCGAAACGGTAACAATTTATTCGCGAAACTACCTCGAATTTGCTACAGGGCGTTTGTCTAAGGCTCTATCATGCGCAATAACCCGAAGAATCGAGGTCGATTCTTATTTGAGGGGTGGGATAATTGTTATGGCGCCAGCTAGGCTAGTCATCCTAACTGTATATATAGCGCTCTAGGGCCTAAAGGGCTCTCTCTCTTCTCTTTTGTTCCCTAGATGTTAGTCTTTATCTAGTTCTTCTGTCCTGAATATAGCCAACCTAACCTCTGTTAAGAGCCCGCATGTGACAATTTTCGACTTTAATATTTTAATATTTATATATTTATATATTTAAACATATATATATATATATATATATTTATATATTACGCATACTTTTTAGTTATCGTTTAAGTCCTTAAGTTATAAATTATTATTATTTAAAAAGCGTACCAGCCAGAATAAAGATGAGAACTTTAAAAAGCTAAATATGTCGAATTCCGAAAAACTCGCCCAGATCGTCAACATACTGGTATGGGAAAAAGATGACATAATGCAGCTATTCCGTAAGATGTATAATAATAATTTTACTTCTTATCCTATTTAATAGGTTATTCCGAAAGTCCGTTTAATCGAGTTATTTTTATTTATTCATTTAATCAAAACGGTAAACGTTTATAAAGAAATATTACCTTACCTTTTTATTAAATCAATAAAAAATAACATAATTCCGTAATAACTTCCTTATAGCAAATATTTATAATTTTGATAAACCGTATTTACTTACGTTTTTAACATATTACTGCCCTTATATAATTAATCGCCTTAGATATACCTTAAAGCATTTTGGCCGTTATTATTAAAGCCGGTAAAATACTTTTTAACGGTTAAGCCCGATATATCCTTAATAAGGTTATAAAGCTAATTAAAATTATGAACCTAGAATATGTTTCGTTTATTATTTATATTAGATTTTAAACTAGTAAAGAACTTAAAGGTTATTAGGTTAGTATGTTATATATCCGATTAAAATGGCAAATATTAATATTTAATACTTATTTTACGGTTAACCGGATTTAATTATTATTATAAATATACCGAAAGGCTTAAATAAAGTTAAAACTTAGTAATCCCATTATCCGTATAACGATCGTAAAAATACTTATTTAGGTTAAATATTATACTTACGATTTATAAATAATTTATATATTTTATATTATTACGCGTAACCTTTTAAAATAAGGAGATAATAACCTGGACGAACCTATTAAATAAAGCAAAATTATTATTAAGTTTAAAATAATTAACATAATTAAAAAATACTAAGGTTTAAAATTAGATAATAATAACATTAAAAGATCTATAGGATTATGGCCTAAAATATTTTTATTTTCATTATTAAAAAAAAAGTCGACGATCCAGAAAAAGCCGATAATCTAGAATCCGATTAAATACCTCGTTTTATGGAAAACAAACGATTACGACCGATAAAACAATTAATTAAAAAAACTAATAACCCGTTAATTAAGATATTAACCATCGAATCTTTTACCCCTTAACTTTATATACCTACTAATTAGCTACGATAAACTTTTAAAATATTTATATTTTTATTTTTTATTTTATAAATTATTTAATCCCGTCCGGTCTTTAAAAAGTTACTATTTAAGCCGAAGTACAAATTACGATAACCCCTTAATAATCAGAAAATTCGAATAATAATAAAGGGTTGGTATAATATACCATATAAATAGTTAAAAAATATATACCAAATTATAAAAAAACAACCCGAACTATATTTTCCGCAAGGCCGGCCTAATTAACCTAAATACAAAAACTTAATCGCGAAAAAGGTAAAGCAAGATAAAACTTAAAAGGATAGAAAAAGGGCTAAATAACGGAATAAGCTAGCAAAACGTTAAAAACGAAATCTTAAATTAAGAGAAATAAAAGATAAGCCGCGTAAACGTTAACTAAATTAATTAATATGTTTTATATATATCTTTTTACTTATAGCGTTAGGAATTAATTACGTTAGCATTTATTTTTTAAGATAAATTAAGGACGATTTTATCTTAAAAAAAGAGGTTTAAAATAATATAAGGTATAAAACCGGGTACATAGCTTTGCCGAATAATTAATTATTACCAGTTATGTATTTTTAGAAGCTTATTTTTTGCTGGGCGCAACCTTATAAAGATTAGATATTTATTATCGTTTTCACATATATAGATTTAACACCATATAATACAGTTTGCGTTACCTTTATTATCTCTTGAACCGCGGGCTTAATTGTGACATTCTCATTAATTATGCATTGATCAGGACCAAATCACCCCGTCCTAATTCAATATAAGTATGGTAACGTCGTATTAAACTTTCGATATAAAGCAAATAAATGCGCTTTAAAACGGAAAAACAGGATACGTCGAAAGGTTAAAGCCGATAAAAGGAATAAAAAAGTATGTAAAACGTAATAATACTGTTATTTGCGTAATGTTTTTCGAATTTTATCGAATAATACTTTTGTGGCCGTTAAGGGTTAAAAAACGTTTCGTTTTTTTCGTACGCGTTCGAATATATTTATCGAAATATTAAACTTATTTTAAATTTAATTTGTTCGTTATTTAATTATTATGATTAATACCGACTTTTTAGTCGGTTGGTAATAAGTTATTATAATACTAAAAATTAAAATAAGTTTTTTCTGTTAAAATAATAAATAACGGCAAAACCTAACCTTACGAATTAATAATTTATATAATTATAATTTATTCCCGATTACCTTATTACGCCTATTTAAGTTTTTTACGTTTTTCGGCATTTATAATTACTATACCTGATGTTATAAAAGTTTTATTAAAAAGCCCGTTTTATCGAAGTTGTAAATATCTCTTTTTACGATACCGTATTTTACGATTATAACCCGAACGAGTTCGAACTATTTACGAAATATTTCTGGATCTTAGCATAATACCCTTTAATAATCGATTTTTCGATTTAAACGCGTTTTAAGTTTTATTCGCCGTTTAATAAATCTCGACGTCCATTTAACCCCGACCCGTCCTGCGACGCGCTGGGTAAGTAGTAAATTGGCCATATCTTTAACGTACTAAAGCCGGACAGGAAACGCTCGCGTATCTAGGTTAAGGATTCGGTCGACAATGGATTTCTTTTCGGTCGGCGTCAATTTGCGCAATCTGGGTATATAATCGCTTTAGGAAGGTGTACCGATATATCGTTTATGTAAAGAAAAATGGGTAACTTTATATATAGAACTAAATATCGCATAACTAAGTTTCGGGTTTCGTTTTTTAACCTAAACGGCTAGGTTCATTCTCGTTTTTTTGTAAGCCGTTCCATATTGTTAGTGTTAAGAAGTGAACAATTGAAGTTGGGCTGTTAAAAAATGACAAAAACCATCCGGAGTACTGATCCATCCGGAGTACTGATCTCGTACGTTAACCGATTTATAAAATTTTCTTATTTCCTACCATATAATAAGGATACAAACGCAAAATAACTGGCTTACATCTTTTTAAGACATATTTTAGGAGTATACGGATTATTAACGGAAATTATTTTAGATAAAAGAATAATATTTATTTCGAAATTTTGGTAAGGACGTATGGCGTAATTAGGCCTGAATTATAAATTATTTAACGTATTTAGACCTTAAATAAACGGATAAATAAAAAAGACTAACCAAATATTGAAAACCTACTTTCGATGTTATATTAATTACGAGCAAAACGATTAGGTTCAGAAGTTACCTATCGTATAGCTGGCCTATAATACTAGTTACTACGAAAGCACCAAGATAATTCTAATAAACGTTAACTTTGATTTTATACCCAAAGTTTATAAAAATATACGTAAAGGCCTTATTAACGGTAAAGCAATCCTTATATCAAAACAACTTAAATAATTACATATAAAAATGAAAATAAAACTCGAATTTATACGCAACTAAATAAAGAAATACTATAATTAAAAAAGGTTAAAAGGATTAACCTTTTAAAGGAAAGAAATGGTTTACCTAGCCACCAAAAACATCCAAACTAAACGACTAAATAAAAAACTTCAAATATATTGGACTATATAAGATTATCGAAAAAGTCTCAGAAAATAATTACTAATTAAAATTATTACCTTAGGTTAAACTTTATTTAGTTTTTTATGTTTCCTTATTTAAGTTAACAGTAAATATTATTAAAGTTAACAGTAAATATTATTAAAGTTAATATAGGGTATAAAAAAGAGGTAGAAAAAAACATACCGACATACAAAACAAAAAGGATTTTAAATATACGCAAAAAAAACGGACTTACCGAATACCTGATTAAATGAAAAAATTACCCAAACTCCGAAAATACCTGGGAACCCGCCAAGAACCTTATAAACGCCTAACGCTTCTTAAGAAGCTTTTACCAGTAACGACGGACGCGCCCTAGTTAGCAATCAACCAATTAATAGGTTTAGACCAATCGACCGGATTTGCAACCTGGCCTGACGTAGCCGCAGTAATTACCGCCTTTAATTGTCTCTGCTCCTTTTCTAATCGCTCAAATCTTTTCATGGCCTCCGCATTTTAAACCCTACGACGGAGCATCTCGACGTTGCGGGAGCGAAAAGGTTTTTTTTTATTTGCGTAAACGAGCTAAACGTCTAAATAGCTCAGATAAGTGTTGCTGCAGCTTGAGCAACTCCTTTTTAGCCATACGCTTCGCCAACTTTAATCGATCCTTTTCTGCGATAAGTTTATTATGTTCCAATTCCGAGGAATTAAACAAATTATAAGAACTCGCATGTTTAATATAACGCGCATACTTTCCGGAACTGTGATACGCTTTATAAACCTTATTTTCGAGTTTATAACGAAAATAAGAAAATTTCGACGATATGGTAAAACCAAGATAATCGATATATTTTAAAAGAACCAAAGCGTTAGTACGCTAACGAAAACGACGTTTTTTAATTCGACCCGATATTATAAGTATAAAAAAAAGGTTACTTACCAGAATTAACAAATAAATAAATTAATCTTTAAAAGTAAAGATCTTAAAGGGGAAAAATCGTGTTATGATTTAGCGGTTTTGGCTGTAACACATATAGTCGGACTTCTAGAACTTAAACCCCGACTTAAGTTTAGATATTACGTAACCAGTTTAAAGGGTTTAACCGCCCCTATTAACCCAAAGCTCTTAAGCCAACCGAGCTACGAAAGGGCTTAAAAGAATTTAAAGGGGCTTAATTAACAAAGTGGTTTAAGCCGTTTAAGCACCTTAAACTAAGATAAGGATATATACATTCGTTATCACCATAGTTTAGATAGATCACCAGCGTATAATACAACTTGGTTACCCAGATTACCTTTAATAATTTGCTATTACTAGACGTGATTATTGAACGTATCATTACTTAGTTTCCTCCGACACTACTGCCAACATAAACCGTACGACTAGGTTTAATAGTTGGTTAAACCCCTTAGCCGTCACAAATCTGCTGATCAAATTAAATATGTGGATGGTTAACCTTAAGTCCAAGATGGACGAATTTTTTAAGGGGTAAGACGAGACGTTTATAACGTTGCGTTAATTAATGATCAGGAAATACGTTAATACTCGTTTTATTCTTTTTAAGAGTTAATTTGTTTTAATGGTTAACTTCTTTATGGTTTTCGATAAACGGTTAACTTTTTTCTTTAAGGATTCATTAAAATTAATTCGTTCCTTAACCAAGTTCTGGATTGTTTTTTTTTTAAATCCTTTTGGGGCTTTATTAAGGAATACGTAATAATATTGGGGAAGTATATAATTAGGGCTTAGGCAAGCCTTGCAGCGAATGCTTTATGCATCTGATTCGTTACGCTTTCGCTTGCTGGTATTCCGGTCTGCTTAAGAACCGCCACGACCACCCCTTTTAAAACTTTTCCCAAAGTTCCTCCCTTTTAATTATTATTTATTAGAAAGGTTTATTTCTTCTTAATTAAAACTATCCTGATTGGATAGGTCCGTAATGTTTATAAGGACCCCGTAAAGCGTTAGGAACGTTACTTTAATATTCCTTAATGTTAACGGTTGCTGGATGATCATATTCCAGTAGTTTAAAAGGTTGGCTGCTGCTTTTTAAAAGGTGAACGTACCTTTTATAATCTTTTACTTTTTAAACCTTTAAAAGGTTATTACCCATAACCCGGTAATAGGAACTATTGCGGTATATAAGTTATTAACCTATATAACTGTTATATTCGTTTCTGGAACGCCATATCGCTATCTTTAGGCCATAATTTCTTCCCATTTTATAACCTACTCGTTTAGCTTCTTAACCGATTTCGAGGCTTGCTTCAACCTTTTACGGTACTTTCGTTAAGTATTTATCAGGAATCGATTATCGTACACCTTCCCAAACTCCGCCAAATTAACCTACCATTTTGTTGAATTCTATCCCCGAAGGAGGTTTATTCCCTTAATCGCCGGGGAAACAGAATCCAGAATCCATTTCGTTAATTTATTAATACTCTTACGGAAGCTTTCGTACTTCCGATCTTTATAGGTATCCGCCGTTAGGTTTAGGTTATATGCTTGTTTACTTTCGGTCGTTATCTTTAAGGCGGATTTCGGGTAACCACTATGATCAACTTTTTCGATCGGTGGTACGACTGGCGCTGGCATAATTCCTGTAACTATCGCTAAGGATAATATTAATCCGGTTATTCCGGTTAATTAAATGCTAGCTTTTTATGAACGTAGGATTAATTTCTTTGGATACTTTAACATCTTGGGCTTCCTTAATTTGTTAAGCCAGTCATAATCTTAATTAAGGTCGATATAATCCCAAATATTAAATGCGAAAAGTTTTAATTAGAATTCGTTCTTAAAGCTGTCCCAGTCCTTTAGTCTCTTATAGATAACCGAGGACCTTAATTACGTCATAGATAATATTGTTTTTTTAAAGGATGTTAATAATGGGTACTAATGTACAGCCTATATCATTTCAGTAATAACTAATTAATTAATATTAATATGTATTGGCAAAATAAGACTTTTAATTATCAGATATAGGGGATATCAGTTATGTTGTTCTATTCCGTCAGTTGCAGGTGCTGTTGTACTTATACAACTTTAAGTAGCTTAGCTCCGGAACACATATGGGCCGATCAATAGCTGACCTTTCCGTATATGGGGTGCGCTACGCACCCCCCAGCTAGCTGACAGGTACCGTAACACGTAACGAATGTACTGGACGTATTTTATTGTTACGGTTGCACAATACCGCTACACCACCAGGGCAAAAGATCGGTGGAATGATCGCAATTGTGACAATCATTCTAACCTCGGACCCCACATAATGAATTACCCTAATAATGAATAGGCAAAACACATACAAATTGAGAGTAACCTACACATTCAAATGTCGTTTAAGAACGCAACGACGTCTTGCTTGATATAATACAGCTATTTAGGCTACTTAGAATTGCGATGCCGTTTTTTAGCAGGTTGTTTTTTAACATAACTATTAATTGTAACCTGATCGCCAACCTTTATAGGTTTCAGACGCTTAGTAACTTTGTTTTCAGCCGTTTTAATGTCTGTTAAATTCGCAAAAATCTTGTTCGGTTGCTTGGTAACAGTTTGACGTTTGGGACGTTCGTATTTCTCGAGTTTCGCTCGTAGGTTGCGATTTTCGTAACGGAGCGACGTGTTTTCGGTGTTGAGATTGTCAAGGCCCTTGGCCGCTTTAGCTACCACATTTCGTATATCGCGAAACGCCGTCGTCTGGTTACGTACGGCCGTTCGCATACTTTTCCGTAGTTTCTTGGCCCTATGAGGAGTATGGACGATCTCGTTATAGGTGGTAATTACTATTTCCGGAGGTATTATTAGTTTAGGGGTAGGCTAAGGTACTATCTCAGGATCCTTTAATATTGCTTCGGGTTTAAGAGGAAGTATACCGGTATAACGCCACCCAGCTTTGATGTTTTTATCGGTAAAAGCGATCTTTGCAGCCTTACGATATGTGTGACGGCTAAGGGGTTTAACCAACTATTAAACCTAGTCGTACGGTTTATGTTGGCAGTAGTGTCGTGGGAAACTAAGTAATGATACGTTTAATAGTTACGTTTGGTAATAGCAGATTATTAAAGGTAATCTGGGTAATTAAGTTATATTATAAGCTGGTGATTTATTTAAGCTATGATAATAACGAACGTATATATCTTATTTTGGATTTTGTTGGATCTGTTTATTTATTCGGATCCGTATCGTATAAGTGAATTAAATTCCTCTGGATCCGAAAATCCATTCGGATCCGTATCGTTTAGGTACATGGATCTCTTTAAATCCGTCCATTTATTCGGATTTATATTACGTGATTTGGTCGGTGGTTTTTTGAGTTTTGTCCCGACCGTGCGCCTAAGTTGGTAAAGTGTTGGTTTGTAATACGATTTTTCCCTTTTATGATTTTTGCCTTTAAAGATTTCCAAACTTGGTAAGTTTTTCCTTTCTTTTTATATATCCATTATGCTTAAAGGAATTGTTAAGAAAATTATTAAGTTACGATAACGCTTTAATCAAAAAAAAAGCGTAAAAAGTTGTCCTTTAGTATTAAAAATTTGGGTTTGAAGTTATACCTTACTTTGCGTATTTTATACGGAAGGAAAAATGTATTATGGTAAAGAATATCGTTTACTATCAGAATTGCGTTCGATATAAGCGGGATTATGATAATTCGAGTATTTTAATTAATTCCTTACATAATATTTCGCGAGAAAAGGAACCGTTGAAGCGTAAAGAGACTTTCGCCGAAAAGCGCCTTTTTTAGTCGTAACGGGATATGAACGAGGCCATTTTTCGTTTTTAACGGTTACGTTAATAATAAAAGCTTTTTCGTATTAACGGTGTTAAAATAATTAATTATGGTTTGTAATCGTTAAATAAATTAGAGGAGTAGGAAAAGGTTAAGGTGGAGGTTGCTGCGTAGGCTATTTAGGCTATGGGGGTGGCCGATTTATCTGATTTTGAAACCGTTAATTGGTCCTTTCCGGCGGATCCTGGTTGGAAGGTTATTCTAAACGCTGCCGGTTTTGCTAATAAAAGCTTCTTAATAGGCGCTAGGCGTTTATAAAGTTTTTAGCAGGTTTTTAGGTATTTTCGGAATTTAGATAGTTTTTTTTTTATTTAATTAGGTATTCGGTAAGTTTATTCCTTTTACGTATGTTTAAGATTTTTTCTGTTTTGTATATCGGTATATCTTTTTTTGCTTTTCTTTCGTATTTTATGTTAATTTTGATGGTATTTGCTGTTAATTCGAATAAGGAAACGTGAAAATTGGATAAAGTTTGATTTTGGGTAATAGTTTTAATTAGTAATTATTTTTTAAGATTTTCTTAATAATTTTGTATGGTCCGATATATTTAAAGTTAAGTTTTTTATTTGGTTGTTTGGTTTGAATGTTTAGTAGTTAGGTAGATTATCTTTCTTTTTTAAAAGGTTAATCCTTTTAACCTTTTTTAGTTATAGTACCTTTTTATTTAGTTACGTACGAATTCGAGTTTTGCTTTTATTTTTATATATAATTATTTAAGTTGTTTTGCTATAAGGATTATTTTAATATTAATAAAGCTTTCGCGTATATTTTTATAGATTTAGGTGTGAAATTAAAGTTGGCGTTTGTTAGCGTTATTTTGGTGCTTTCGTGGTAACTGGTAGTGTAGGCTAGCAGTGCGATGGATAGCTTATGGACCTAATCGTTTTGTTCGTAATTGACGTAGTATTATAAGTAGGTTTTTAATGTTTGGTTAGTTTTTTCCGTTTGTCCGTCCGTTTGGGGTTTAAATACGTTAGGTAATTTGTGGTTTAGGTTTAGTTATATTATAAGTCCTTGCTAAATTTTTGAAGTAAATATTATTTTTTTGTTTAAAATAAATTTCGTTGGTAATCGGTATACTTTTAAAATATGTCTTAAAAAGATGTAAGCTAATTATTTTGCGTTTATATTTTTATTATTTAATAAGAAATAAGAAAATTTGGTAAATCGATTACCGATTACGAAAATACTATCGTAATGTATGCCTATGGCTGGGTTTTTTAATAATAGGAGTTTGGTAATAAAGTTGAAAGTTACTAAATCCTATAGTTATTTTGCGACTGGTAATGGTTGTAATTTTTCGTATGGTTTGTATCGTCGAGCTTTTGCTTTGTTGCAGATATAGCATTGTTATCGTATTTTTTTTATTATTGATTTTATTTTAGGGAAGTAATAAATACGCTGTAATCGTTCTAAGGTTTTATGGATTTTTAGGTATCCGTATAACTAATATTCGTGTATGTTTCGTATTAATATTTTTTAGTATTTTTCTGGGATTTGTATTTCTTTTATTTTCTGGCTTTTAAGTAAATTATCGTTATATTCCTGGATTTTCTAATATACGTTAAAAGGTATTGCTTTGATTATTATTATTTGTCGTAGTTTCAGGTATTTTTCTAGCGTAGTGTCGAAGATCTGATAATTAACCTTAATTACCTTTTTTTCGAGGTCTGGTTTCTAGTTAAGTACCTCTACTTTGCCATTTTTTGATCTTTTCTGGTGGATAATAATAAAGTCGTATTTTGTTAACTTTTCGGCATAGCGTAATTATCGTCCTATAAGTTTTCTGGTGGTGGTAAAACGGGTAAGGTTTTTGTGGTCGGTATATACCTTCACTTAATAAAGGTTTTTTTTTAAGGTAATGTTTAAATTTTCGGAAGGCTTTAATAATAGCCATGAATTTTTTATCGGAAATAACGTAATTTAATTTTGTTCCTTTTAATTTGTAAAAATAAAAGGTAATAAGGTATAAATGGCTTTAATTATCGCAATATCTTGCCATTACGCTTAAAATATAATCTAAAGCGTCGGTTTTAAGTTTAATTAGGCGGCTTAAGTTATATATAATTAATACTAGCTCGCTGGTGATCGCACTTTTAATCTTTTGAAAAGCTATTTCCGTTTTTGTTATTTAAAAGAATTTTTTTCTTTTTTTTGTTAAGTTAAATAATGGTATTGTTATTTTGCTAAAGTTTCGAATAAATCTTCTGTAGTAATTGGCGAATCCGAAAAAGGTTTATACTTTTTTGACTATAATGGGCATCTTTTACTTTTGCATTATAACGATTTTCTTAGGGTCCATTTTAATGCATTTTAGGGTAATAATATGTTTTAGGAATTCCATTTTTTATATATGGAACTGGCCTTTTTTATTGTTAATTAGGAGGTTGGCGTTTTGTAAGGCTTAAAGAATTGTATAAATATCTCCTATATATTCTTTTTTATTTCTCGAGTAGATGAAAATATTGTCGAAGTAACAAATAACAAACATGTTTAAATATTTCCTAAGTACGTGGTTAATCATCCGTTAAAAGGTTGCTGGTACGTTCGTAAATCCGAAAGGTATAATGAAATATTTAAAAAGTTTGTTTTTCGTTTTAAAGGTTGTGTTTTATTCGTGTCCTAGCTTGATACGAATCTGGTTATATCTTTTTTTAAGATTTAGGTTTGTAAATTAATTTATTCCGTAAAGGCGATTTTTTATTCTGTTAATTAAAAGTAACGGTATTCTGTTTTTAACCGTAATATCGTTTAACTGTTTGTAATCGATAACTAGGTGTAGCTTTCCGTTCTTCCTAGGTACAAAGAATATAGGGTAGCCGGCTGATAAATTAAAGCGTCGTATGTAACCTTTCCGAAGTTTGTTTTTAAGATATTTACGTAGTACCTATAATTCTGTCTCGTTAAGGTTGTAGATTAGATAAAACCTGGTCGATATTCCTTTTTTAAGAACTATTTTATGGTCTTATTCGCTATATTCTGGTAATTTTGTTTCGAGTTCCTTTTAAAATAGTTGTTTATATCTGTAATACTATAGAGGTACGTTGGCCATGGTTTTTAGCTTTAAGGGTTAATGCTGTAAGTGATCGTTTATTTTTCGTAACTTAGTTTTGATAGTAACGATAATACGTCGTATTCTTTTATGGTATCCTTATTTTTTTGGTGTTCTGTTTTTATAAGTGGTAAGGTTTTCATTATATTTTTATACCTGCATTCGTCGTTATCTTTAATCGAATATTAAAATCTTTTTATATTTTGCTTTTTTTTGTTAAATAGATATAAAGTAAACTTTACCTAGCTAATTATTTAATCGATTAAGGGGTTGTAATAATATAGCTATGGTTTTCCGAAGATCATGTCGTAGTTCCTTATCGGAATGATGTCGAAGTCTGTTATTTGGTTTCGTCCGTTAACGAAGATCTCGAGGTAATTAATTTTGCGGCTAATTCTTTTATTATTATAGGTAAATGCCTGACCTTCTGCGTTCTCGGCGATGTAGGGTTTCATCTTTTCTTTCCCTGGTAATCGAAGTCGGTTAACCATATCCGGCGTAATATAGTTACCTTTTGTTACTCCGTAGTCCATAAATGCGGTAAATTAATGTGTTCCAATTCTTACTTGCAAGGTGATAGGGTCGTTCTTAGCTTTTATCGTCGCGTTTAAAGCCCTTTTAGGAAGCTCCTGCTGGCTTTTCCGGGTCTTACCATCCTGCGGCTTTTTTATAAATGGCGTTCGTTTTTTAACTCGTTTTCTAACGATTTAATATGTTCTTGATTTTATGCGTTAAAGGTTTTTAATTATTTTAACTGTCCTTCCTATTTGCGTAAAGTGGCTTCGAATAAAAGGACCTACGTTTAGAAGTTTTCTTTAGTAATATACTTTAGTTCGGGGGTTTTTTATTCCTTTTATCGTGCTTGGAATTAGGCGTTATATTACCTTATTTTTTCGTTTTTCTTTTTTATTTCGTATTTAATTTCCTATCGCTTATCCGAGTTATTTGTAAAAGTTAAACGAAAGTTTAAGTTATTAATTACTTTTAAGGATATCTTTATAATTATTTAGTAGATTTATTTTTCTTTTGTTTTATGATCATATTATCCGTAATAGCATATAAGGTTTTCGTTAAGGCAACTTTTTCCTTCGGGTTAATTCGTTGCTACCGTAATAATGTTAATAATATCTTCCAAGGCGAACGTTTTTAGGTATTTATACCATCGTTAATCCCTGGGATCTTTTCCGGTCTAATTATAGAAGTTAAATCCTTGGTTATATATTCGCGTAAGTCGTATCTTAATATACCGTTTTCCTTTCATATATTTTAAGTAATAGGTACGTTTGCATTAGATAACATAAAGTTTCCCGTATCGGCTTAGTTAACCTGGACATAAGTTTTTATTTTAACCTTGGTACTTTTTAATCTATACATTTAGTTTTAACTGCTTATACCGTTATTGTCGTTTCTTTTGGGATCGGAAAAGTGATTTGTTTTTTATAAGTTTTTTCCATCCGTTATGTTTCTTTTAGCTATTAAGCTATTATAAGTCCTATAGTAGGGGCTTGTTCTTAAATAGTTGCCTAGGATAGCTTTTTTGCCTCTTATAATTCCTGTTATACTTTTTTAGGGAAATTATGGTTATCCTTAATTTTAATTATGTTAATCGATTTATTATCGTTTCCTTAGTTATTTCGGGGGGGTCCTTAAGGAACCGGTATCCAGGTGTTTTATCGTAGCTTTTTAAGTGCCTTATATTAATAGGCCTTATGCCTTATCTTATTGCAATTAAAGCACTTAATAATACGAAGGTTACGTTATTAAATTACGCCTAATTCTATAAGTCCTGGTACCGTTCTATGGGACGTATTAATTCTTCGTAACGTACCGATATTAAGAGAATATCTTAACTTGTTATTTTGCCGCTCCTTAAAGTATTAAGTTCTTTAAGCGTATTGCTGGTCGTCGATTTTAACTGTTATGGCGATATAATCCACCAACTTCTCGGGGCGTTCATCCTTAAATAACCTTTTTTATATTTTTTCCTTTGGGTCATTAAAAAACGTAACTATTAATACCTTTTATCCCTAATTAATTTTCGAAGCTAATTAAATAAAAGAATTGCCGTATTTAAAAGTTAATTCCTTTTACTTCAAATCCTTAATCTTTTTCTTAGCCTTAATCTTCTCGTTTACTATTTCGAATGCTTTTTTTAACTTTTCCTTAAATCTTTCGTAATTATTATAAATAGTTATGGTTTCCGCAAACCTTTATTACGGCAATTTAGTAACCTACTTACGAAAGGTAGGCTTAAACCAAATGGCCACGTTTCCGATTAATTATCCCATAGCAAATTAAACTCGAAAAGTAGGCGTCGCAAATCTGATTAGGAAATACTTAAAGTAAGTACGGCATTTTATAAGGAATTATTATAACTTGGTGGTGGTTCCGTCGAAAGGGGTAGGCTTAATAAACTTTGAAGCTTTTCCGGACTTCTTACCATAAGTCGTCTAAGTAGGTTATGCTGGCTAATCCGGCTAATCGGGTTATTCCATGTTGGCTTATCTTTCCAATTCGACTTTTTGGGCTTCCAGCTGTTCGCGGGGTTTTTTAAGCGTACGGGTGAACTTAGCCTTGTCGTTAATAAGTTACGTAACCGCGTTAGTTAGCTAGTCAAGTCGGCGCAAGGCTTTTTTCTAGACAAGATTAGGTCGAATCTTCTTATTGTCAGAATTTATAAAGTTATCCTCGGATACCTGAAAAATTTTCTTAAAGGCGGGCTGCTTGCTGGAAAACATAATGTTAGGGGTATTGCTTAAAGTCTAACAACACTGCTAAACAAAAGCTTGTAACGTATAACGGCTAAAGGGTTTAATTAATTATTAAACCTAATCGTACGGTTTATGTTAACAGTAATATCGTAAGAAATTAAGTAATAATACGTTTAATAATTACGTTTAGTAATAATAAATTATTAAAGGTAATTTAGATAACCAAATTATATTATAAGCTGGTAATTTATTTAAGTTATAATGATAACGAACGTATATATCTTATTTTGGATTCCGTTAAATCCGTTTATCCATTCGGATCCGTATCGTATAGGTAAATTGGATTCCCTTGGATCCGGAGATTTATTCGGATCCGTATCGTTTAGGTACATGGATCCCTTTAGATCCGTCCATTTATTCGGATTTATGTTACGTGATCTGGTCGGTGGTTTCTTGAGTTTTGTCCCGACCGTGCGCCTAAGTTGGTAAGGTGTTGGTTTGTAACAATATGCTTCTAACATACGGCGCTTATATTAGGGGGCAATCGCGAGGATTCCGCCGGCCTAGCGTAACGCCTTACGATATTCCTTTTTTAAAACGGAAAATACGGAAACGTCGAGTGGCTAAAGGTTAGCATTCGAATAGGGTAGCAAGTACATAAAAGCAAGGGATACGTATATAATATGGCTATTTAGGATAAATAGTCGCCATTAATTATGGAAACGTGGCTTAGTTTCGGAAAGGAAGATGGATTTTAACCATTTTAACACAATAACGCTATTCGTTCACCTTTTCAGAATTGATGTATATTTAGCTTTTTCGATCTCGTCGGGAAATTATTGCTTTTGTACGGTAAGGCTATTAAAGATGTATGCGGCCGTACCTTTCCCGTATGTGAAGCCGATGTATTCGATGATAGATACCCATAACGTAGCCCCTGATTCCTCAAGCTTCGTACGGGCCGTTTCTGAACTTCCCACGACCGTTCTATCGCGTTATTTCCTTTTTTGGATACCCGTTTCGTCCATGTTATATTCGTTCTCAGGCTGGATGCTGTATTTGGCTCGGATTTAGGTTACGAGAGGGAAAAATTCGTAAACATCGTCGCGATTGCGTACCTCGAGGCGCTCCCGAGGCATAACGCGTCCTTTTTTCGTATGTATTTTATTATAGCGTTCGATAAAGCGATTAACCTAATACTTTTCGACGGTCCCGTTAGGGCCTAGTATAATTTCGGCCATTTGACGGACCTGTTTCTTCGCCGGGGCGCGACCGCATACTTTTTCGAGCAATATTTAGTTAACAAGCTTCCGCTTTTTTTGATCCGAAAGTTTACGCGTTGTTGATTTGTGTCAGCTAGCTGGGGGGTGCGTAGCGCACCCCATATACGGAAAGGTCACCTACTGATCGGCCCATATATACTCCGGAGCTAAGCTACTTAAAGTTGTATGAGTGCAACAGCACCTGCAACTAACCTAATACAACAACACAACTGATATCCCCTATATCTGACAATTAAAAATCTCATTCGCTTAATTCGCGTATATATCAACTAATTAGCTGTTACTAAGATAATATAGGCTATATATCAGTAGCAATTATTTATATATTTTAAATAACAATAATAACGATCGCATAATCGACGTCCTTAGTCATTTATAAGGAACCTAAGGATTAGGACCACTTTAAAGGCGAATTCTAGACTAAAGTACGCGCTTTTGATATCTGGGATTATATCGATCCTGATCAGTTATTTAAATGGCCTATCAAACCTATAAAACCTAAAATGGCTACCTATCCAAAAAAACGATTTCGTTAAATAATAACGCGAACGGCTAATTCATCCACCGAAAAAACCATACAAATCGAAAAGGTCGATCAAACAAACTACCTAACAAATACCCTTAAAATAACAACCGAAAGCAAACAAGCTTATAATCAGGACTTTACGGAATATACCTATATAGATAGGAAATACGATACCTTTCGCAAAAATATAAATAGCCTTACAAATTAAGTCCTGGAATCGATATTTCCAGCGATTAAAAAAACGAACCTTTTTCCAAAAAAGAATCTACGGGAATAGTACGTTACGTTAACCGAATCTAGTAAGGTATACGATAACAAGCTTTTAATTAATACCTAACGAAAATACCGCAACCGGCTAAAGCAAGCCTTAAAGTTAACAAAAAAGCTAAACGAATAAATCGGGAAATAATAAAAAATTATGGCCTAAGGGTAACGATACGGAATCCCGGAAACGAACACGACGATCGTATAAGTTAACGACCTATATATAACAATAGCTCCAATTATAAAAACCTAGACGACCATCTTCCAGATAATAAGGAAGGCCGAGATAAAAAACGATACGATCAATTACCAAAAGGTAGCTATTAACCTCCTGGATTATTAGGCTATAACCCATCCACCAATTACATTAAGAAACGTTAAGGTAACGTTTCTAACGTTTTATGGGGTTCCTGCGGAACCATCTAATCCGGACGATCCTAATCAAAAAGAAACCAACCCCATTAACCGTTAACCGAAAGGTAAAAGTTTAGGATGGGGCCTAAAGCGAAATAATCGAGGTGGCTTTTATTTAGATCGAAACGTTAGCAAACGAAAACGTTACGAATTAAACGATTAAGGCACCCGTTATAAAGCATGCTATAATACCCTATATCGGTTATTTTAATATTATTATGCGGTCCTTAAAAAAGCCCCAGTAAATTTTAGGTTTATAAAAATAATAATATTATTAATTAAAAACCGGATTACCTTTAATTAGTTTTTAAAGGAAAAAATCGACCGTTTATTAAAAACCATAAAAAAGTTAATTGTAAAAATAAATTTTGGTTTGCTTTTTAATTATTAATTAACGTAACGCCATAAGTACCTTATCTTACCTTTTAAAAAATTTATTTATTTTGGATTTAAGGTTTACGATATATATCTTTAATTTAATTAGCAGGTTTTTAAATTATAAGATAACGATTTAAAATAACGGAATGTACGTAAGGAATAACTTTATCCCGATTAAAAGTTACGGAGAAATAAATATATTATTTTAAAGTTTTAAAGGTTAAAAAGCGTTACGTTTGTATAACGTAACCTATTACGAGAACTTCGCATGTAACTTAATATCTTTCCGGCAGCTCCGAAAAAAAAGGTATTAATAAGATAATTAAAAAACTAATAATTTTATTCGAAATAAATATAATTAGGTGGTTGTTACGTTAATAAATAAGTTTAATTAATTCGTTATCGAAGATATTAACGTAATAATACCTTATGTAACTTTAGTTATTTATAAACGAAATATTAATTTATAAACGAAAAGATTATTACGTATAGGTAACGGTATTATGTAGTATTTACGATTAGGCCATTCAGGCCCCGAAATAATTGTCCAATTATATTCTTATATTAAAAAAGTCGGATTAAAAAGTTTTATAATAATCGAATATTAAGTATATAATAAGGCTAAGGCGAAAAGATAAATACGTTACGAACTTCGGGAAAAAGCATCCCGATTAGGTTAAAAAATCGCCGTCGACTTTATTAATTTCGAAAAAAACCTTGAAAAATATAAATACGTTATGTTCGTTACCGACAGATATTTAGGCTTTATTTAAGATACTTACCTAAAAAACCGAAAGCAAGATATATTAATTATAACGTTTTAATACCTTTTAGGAATTCTGAAAAATTAAGATAAGGTTTTCTTATAAGTAATCGAATACGATAATAAAATTTTAAAAAATTACCAACTTTAAAATATGTTTTAATTATCTCCTTTTAATATCAAATTTAAACCCTTAATATTATATACCCAGGTTTAAAACGGGGGTATAAAGCGCTTAAAGGGTATTATTAAAAAGAAAGTAATTACGATACGAAATGGCGTTAAATTATTAACGTTCTTGATTATATACATTTTTAAAGTAGCAATATATTTATATAACCGTACCCTAAAATATTTTCTTTTTTGGCAAACCTTATATAAGGTTTATTATATTTACCTAACGTATAAAAACGGTGTTATAATGCTTAATCGGAAGCCTTAACAGGCCCATTTTCGAGCTTATAATTATATGGCCTACGTTATAACGATTACCGTTATGAAAAAAGAATAAAAATTTTAAAAGTTAAATTTTAAAGCATAAATTAACTTTTTCGTCGGTTATCGATTTACGAATATTTACAAGATCTAGAACTTACTAATTAATAAGGTTATCGCTATTCGAAACGTTTAATTTAACGAAAAGGTTACCTTTTCCGGTAATATTAAAAACCTTAAGGATAACTTATTTTACGTTACCGAAAACGAATTATAAAATTTATTCCAATAAATTATTATACTTAATCAGGTTAATAACTACCTTATATATATATAAAAAAAAAAAATGAAAACTTAAGCGGAATAATTTAGTTACCGGCTAAATAAAAAAGTTGGCTTTAAAATAATATTAACGTTTAAAAAGACGTACGGAATAGGGAAAAATAAGCCTGCTTATAAAGGATTAATTACCTTTATACGATTATTACATTCGAATTATTTCCATTTTTTAGATTATTACCGCCATTAACGTTTACCTTAATAATTATTACGATTATTACGCCGACGGAAAAAATAAAAACAACTTTAAGTTCCTATTACGTTATTTAACCTAAAGTAACGGTAAAAAACGAAAGTACTTTACGGGTTATAAATATAAATTCCCCGTACGTTCCGTATTATAATAATATTATTAAAGTTAACCATAAAATATGGAAAGCCGCATTTAATATAGGACAAATAGCTTATTTTATAAGTACGCGTAATAACCGGCCGGTAAGTTGCGGAAGTTTAAGGAAAATAAAAATCCGAAATACGCATTACCTTAATCGGAAAGGCTTTAATTTATTAAAATAAAAAACGTTACTTAAGTTACGAAACCGGGTATATAAACGAGATTTACCGTTACCGCCGCGAGGCCATAAAAAGCTAAATATATACCCGTTAAGGAAGATGTTCCGTAAAACCGAATTAATTTATCTATAAAATTATAAGGAAATAAAATTTTGAAAAATTATTAATTAATTTTTAATTAAAAAAAAACAGGTTTTAAAGTGCATATAAATATACGTTTACAAATTTAATAAGTATGGTTAGCTTTAAAAATATAAGGCCCGGTTTATCGTATAAAGCGATTAATAATTTAAAAACGTTTATAAAAATATATACGTATTTACGTTAGTTAAAAGGTTGTTTTAAGCTTTAATTATTATTACGGTTAAGTTTAATTTAAAACTTAAATAATATAACGTTATAAACGCCTTCGTTAATGCGAACCTATTTTACGAAATATATATAAAAACGTTTTTAGGATATTTATAACGTAATAAAACGCTTTTAATTAGGAAGGTATTATATAAATTAAAGGAATCCTTTTTTTTTTAATAAAAGGATTTTATTAATATATTTAAGAATTTAAAACTTAACCCTGTTTTTTATAAATTATATTATTTTTTTCGTTAAAGGGTATTTTTATTCTTTTACGTTAACGATATAATTATTACGTATAGTAAAAAATATTAAAACTTTGTCGATTAATTAATTTAATAAATATAGGAATAATATATTTTTATAAGTAACAAAAATTTATAATAATTTTTTAAGATCGAAATAATTAAAGATAAACTTAACAGAAAAATTTAGTTATCTTAATCCGACTTTATAAATAAATTAGTTAACTTAATCCTTAAAGAAAATTTAAATAATTTTTTAAAAACGTTAATAATAAGCATTAAGTTATTACCAAATCCTGATTTAACTTATTTAAGCTTAATTAATAAATATTAAAAAAATCGGTTTTATTTTATATATTATAATTAATACGTAACTTAATATATCCTTTATAATATTTTAATTCGTACGATTTAATCAAAACCTTAATAACGTATATTATAATATTATTAACAAAATTATATTATATTTAATCGGTATCAAGATATTAACGTTATAATTCGGTAATAAGGATTTGATAGATACTTAAAATAATACCTTTTTTACGGATAATTCGATTAACCGAAAAAGCTTTTAAGCTTATGTTATAAAGCTATTCGGAAAAGTAATAAAATAGTAAACAAATAAGTAAGATATAATAATTACTTTTATAACCGAAACGGAATTATTATCTTTTATGTAAATTGCAAAAAAAGCTTTATTTATTTTTCGATTAATTAAAGAATTAGAAATTAGCCTAGACGCAAAACTGTTAAATATATGGTACGATAATCAATAAATAATACGGTTAATTAACGTTGACGTTACCCTTTTACAAATAAAACTACGGTACGTAAATATATATAATTACTGGTTGCGAAAAGCAGTAAAAAGGGACCTAATCAGAATAGATTATACACTTACAAACGACATATTGGCGGATGGATTAACTAAAGCCCTATTACGAAAAGCCTTTAAGCATTTCAAAAAGCAATTAGAATTAATAGATATTACCGAAGCCCTGGATCAACGGAGGAAAGTTTTAAGGGTCATTTCAGACGAGGAATTAGCTGATCAGGAGGATTCAATCGCCGAAAGAGAGGTGGAATGGACAGCTGTGGCTCTAGGGAATGATGAAGTGCGGTAATCAACGCCGTGAATGCTTCAAGGCGTTAAGGGGGTGTGTCAGCTAGCTGGGGGGTGCGTAGCGCACCCCATATACGGAAAGGTCACCTACTGATCGGCCCATATGTACTCCGGAGCTAAGCTACTTAAAGTTGTATGAGTGCAACAGCACCTGCAACTAACCTAATACAACAACACAACTGATGTCCCCTATATCTGACAATTTGGCTTCGGAACGCGATTTGGAACCATGAACGCAGTGCGATAAGGTCGACTAGGGTATATTAAATCGCAGGCTTGCAAGGGTTTCTGAACCACTCCCGGCAATAAAATCCTTTGCATCCTGGATTTTACGCTTCCGGTCGAAATTAATCATTTTGACCGGAAATTAATTGATTAAACGGTTGTTAAGATATTACAGAGTGAAGTTGTAGGGATTGGTTGTTGTTGTGGAGAAAAGTCGTATTCATTGTTAGGGTAATTCATTATGTGGGGTCCGAGGTTAGTGCTTACATGTGACGGCTAAGGGGTTTAACCAACTATTAAACCTAGTCGTACGGTTTATGTTGGCAGTAGTCACCTTTCCTTCTATATTTCATCCGTGCGTTTAAAGCTGTTAATGCTTAAGCGTGCATCACATTCAATTTTCTAACTCTTGGCGCTCTTGGCGACTTCGCCACTAGCTAAGCTAAAAACACCAAGGTTAAAATCTCGCGATCGCTAGCAGCCACCAGCAATCGACGGAAATAAAAACCCCTACCATATTATAATAACCAATTAGGGTTCCTAACGATATGGCTTAATATACTTAATAACCTAAATTATTTACCGTTTTAAACCTTATATAGTTATAACGGAATAAAAAAAAACCTATTAATATTTAAGCTTTTCCGGTAATAAATCTTATTAACGGAAAGGCCGTTAATTAATTTTAATCCAATATTACGACCTTAATTATTACCTTCCGATTTAACGAAATAAAACGATAAGTTTAAATTAAAAAATAAATTATTAAAAACTTAATTAAGTATTTAAATTCGTTCGTTAAAAATTATAAAAGTAATTATTAAACGGATTATAAGGTAAAAATAAGATTTTTATTAAAATATTCGTTAGCTACTTTAATACGGCGATTTTTTCGACCTTTAATAAAATGCTTTATGCCTTTATACGGCTATTAAATTTATAATTAACTAATTCGAAAAGAAAAAAATAAATAAATTTCCGAAGTTAATATAACCAAATTAAGGCATAA
The DNA here is from genome assembly GCA_004154915.1 of Monosporascus ibericus. Taxonomy (NCBI): domain Eukaryota; kingdom Fungi; phylum Ascomycota; class Sordariomycetes; order Xylariales; genus Monosporascus; species Monosporascus ibericus. The sequence continues at coordinate 30,283 of QJNU01000432.1, read as the reverse complement.
CTTTAACCTAAATAACTATATAAAAACTACCAAATAGATTATTAAAACTAACTTTCCCGTATTTTAATTTCTTTTTTAAAAAAATAACAAAATCTTAATCCGTTTAAACGAAAAACGGCAAGCTTATAAAAAATAACCGTTTACGTTAAGGACGGTTATATATAAGGAATTCGAAAATTTAAGGCTATAATTATCGGATATTCCGAATATTACGGCCATAAATACGGATTAATTTATTAAATTAATTATCAAATAAATCCGGAACATACTTTTCGAATCGGACGTAAAATAATGTTTAAGTAAGATTATAAACGCCGATAATATTTAAATACCAAAATAATAATATATTTATGCGATACCGAACTTATCGTATATTCTTCTGGATTTTATTAACCCGGAACGCGTTATTAATACGTAAAACGTTATTTATAATAAAATTTACGTATAAATTAAATATCGGCCCATAAGCTGCAAACCGTTAAGGTATAGGCCTAACTTTATAATTAACCGCGAAATTTAAATAATATCTTTTTTAACTTTAATTAAGTTTTTTAAGTTTTTGGATATTAACGGGTAATTTAAATTAATAATTAAAAAACCGGTAACTTAATTATATAAGCTAAAATATTAAAGGTATTATATTAAAGAACGGTATTAACGGGTTATGCGGTATAATAATTGCGAAAATAAGTTAAATTAATATCCGGAAGACGAATATAACCGGACCTTTAAATATACGAACTATTAAGGTTCTTTTTAGGCAGGATACGAAAATTACGCGGCCGCTTTTAAGTAAGTTAAGGAATAATTGGTACGGTTAACGAAAAACGAGGTAAAAAACGTCCGGAAAGCGGAAATTAAAAGATATAAAAAAAAGCACTTTATTAAAATAAGGACAGGTTACGGAAAACGGGAAACCATCTTAACTTACGGTAAAGGAATCCGATAGGCCATAATTAAGCTAGGTAGCTAGCGGCAAAAAAAGGACCTATAACGGAATAACTTTTATAAGGTCCAGATTTACTTATACACCTTTAAAAACGTACAGTTCCGGATCAAGGCCGATTATGGCGTCAAAATTAGCGGATACCGAAAGTAACGGTAACGTTAAAATATTTATCGAAATGGTTACTAAAAATCGTTTACCCCGTCTTAAAATACGAAATACCGCAATAGCTAGTATTAATTAACGCAGTTTACGTTTACGCCTAACCGTAAAAATTAAAGTAACAAATATTTAAATTACCCCTTCCATATAATAACGGAAGATAAACGGAAATAGGGGCACCGGTAACGCCATACGGATAAAAGCGAATTACCGAAATTACGTAATTTATACGTAACTTAATATAATATTCGTAATACTTTAATATTATATACTACCTTATTAAAGTTATATTAGGTTTAAGGTATAAATATAATTTAAATTTAAAAGCCTTAAGTAAAAAAAGATACGAAAATATAAAACCATCCGAGATTTAGCTTTTACGTATTAATAAATAATTAAACGAACGAAGAAAAAAGGCCCCGGATTATAACCTACGTTAAAAAAGGACGTTATTTAACGGTATAATAACGATAACCGGTTTATTTTCGAAATTTGCTATGGTTAAACGTTAATAAGTACCTTATGCTTAATACGTATCGAAAGCCCCGTACGGACGTAATAATTAATTACGTTATTAACCTGGCACCGCCGGATAAGTACCTAGTAAAAAGTAATTAAAATATATAGCATCCGTATTTCGAATTAAGGGTTAAAAAAAGAAATAAAAAAAATATCGTATAATGGCTTATTATTAACGGGATGGTCTATATAGGTATATCCGGTAAGCCTACGCATAAAGCGGGGTACGTATTAAACCTTGTTTTTATTTTTAATATTTTTCTTACGGAAACTTCCATATGCGACGATTTTAATTCCGGATCGGATTATTTTACGCTTTTAATAATTATCCCGAATAAAGGTAAAAAGGAATAAAAATAATACCGATTACGGGTATCGTAATTAAACCTAAATAAGTTCGCGGATTTAATCATAACGGGCGTAACCTCCTTACCGGAAACGGGCCCGGTAGCCTTACCGAAAAAGCTGGATTTCCGGGTAAAAACTATTATTTCGGTTTTCTTGTTAACGATAAAGGCAATAGGCAAACCGGTAATAAACCGAAAATGCCGGGCGTTATTGTAAACGCAAAATTATTAAAACGTTTACCGTATTTATAAAAATTCGGAAATATATAAATAATTTACGAATTAAGGTAACCCGGACCGAAATTATACGGACGAATATCGGTAATTTTTATCGGTTGTCCGTAAGGCCAAAAAGGATTACTGGCGGGAAGTTACCAAAACGGCTTTTATAAACGACAAACTTTATAAAACTATTAATTTGCATAAGTTTAAATTAAAATTAAAATTCTTATCGTTACGGGTAAAGAATAAGGTAATAAAAGATACGCTTAATAACGTTAAGATTTTACGTACGGAAATCCTAAAATAATTTTAATAAACGACAACTTAAATTACGACACTTTAAAAGATATAAATTAACGGAGCGGTTAGTTACTTTAAGATATTACGGTAATACTTAAGGAAGCCGAAGTTTATATTATAAAAATATCAAGTACCTTACCCGGAACAAACGGCGTTACGGTTAGGCTTTTAAAGGCTGGCTGGAAATCGGTTAAATAATACGTTAAGGACGTTTTTAAAAATACGTTATAACTTACATATTTCCCGGCCGCCTGGCGGAATGCCGAAGTATCGAAAATACCTAAAGTAAGGAAAAGGAATAAGGAGTCGCCGAAATCTTAACGGCCCATAGCCTTACTTTCCTGCTTCGGCAAAAGGTTAAAAAAGGTAATAACAAAGCGGCTAACGTAAACCGTTTTGATAAATAACATTTTTAGCCCATAATACGATAGGGCGTTACCTAAACGATTAACGATGGATTTGGTAACGTTTTTCGTATACGACGTAAAACAAATATTTGTAACCAGACAAAAGGTTTCCATGGTTATAATAGACGGATAAGAAACGTTCGATACCCTGCTATAAAGACGCCTATTAGAAAAAATAAGACGCTAAGGCTGGCCGCTGCCGGTGCTCCGTCTTACGGAATCCTTCCTATCGGATAGGAAAATCCGGGTACGGCTCGAATCTAAAACGACGGACTATAGCCGGGTCCGATACGATATACCTTAAAGTTCCCCACTTTCCCCGGTACTATATATGTTATACCTTACAAAGCTTCTATAACAAAACCGGATCTTAAAATTCGGTTATGCGAACGATTTATATTTATATAAAACGTTTAGGATACTTAACAAAAACGCATAACTTTTAATTTAAAACGTATAACAGGTATTATAATAAAATAAAATAAAACCGGGTTTATTTCGCCTTAAAAAAGTACGAATTATTACATATTACCAGAATACGGAAGGAACACGACCCGTCGGTGGTAATCGACGATAACTTCATAATCCACCCAGTAAAAAAACCGGAATATAATAATAAGGTGCCAACATTTAAGTAACTTAAGATATGGTTTAATAAAAAGTTAACATTTAAGCAATACTTTTTTAAAAAAATAAGTAAAATAATGCAGTTTACTTAGCTTATACGGCACCTAGCAAATACGAAATACGGGCCCCCGGCGTCCGGATTACGAAAAGCTATAATTACGTATATTATTCTTACGGCATTATACGGCGCGGAAACGTAATACGGAAAACGTACTAAACAAATAAGGAAAAATAAGGTTAACGTTAAGGTAGGCTAGCACGTAAGAAAAGTGCAACGGGTTTTTACCTTAGCTACCAAAGCTACCCTGCTAATATGGAGAATAACACCTACGGACGTCCTATATCGCGATTCGGGATTGCCGACGGCACAGATAACCTTAAATCTTGCATTATGAAAATTTGCGTATAGGTTGCGAACTGTCGATAAAGAACACCCTTTAACTTAAAAAACCGAATTAATTAAAACTATTAAAGAATGCGGGGTAGGGTGTTTACAAAATCCCAAGACTAAAATATAGGTAACGGCAAGGATATTATTACCCGTACAATAACGTATCCTAATCCTCCTTAAGTACCCACCTAATTCGAAAAAGGACCTTACATAAAGACTTACCAAAAAGGAAGTTACCGGAGCTTTCGAAGCCTGGTATGCGGCTTTGCTACCGAAAAACGTTATCGTCTTTTCGGACGGCTTGCAAAATAAAACGGAAGTCGGTTACGGCTTTGTGGTATACTAAAATAAACGATTTTTCGGTATAGGATATAAACGCTTGGACCCTTGCTTTATTATCTTTAATACGGAAGTAATAAAAGTTTGGAAAGGATTAAAGTACGTTATTACGGGACCACCGGAGATCAACCGCAAGCGAATATAAGTCTGCCTGGATAATACGGAAGCGATTTTGGGGATTAAGGCGAATACTATTATATCCTTTTAATGGGTATACTTAAAATTCCACGTAACGGTAAATACGTATAACGTTAAGGTACGCTAAAATCCGGGATATTATAGCGTAAAAAAAAAACGAATTGGCGGATAAGTTAACAAAGGCGGGCTTAAAGTTAAAAAACGTTAATAACGATTATATAATTATAACTTACGGGATCAAATTTAAGGTAAAGTTACAAAATAAAACGTAATAAAAAAAGTAATAAAAAGTAATTATTATTAAATTTTTATAACGTTATAAAGTTTAAAAATTAAAGTATTATTTATGCTATCCTAATAAGCTGGAACATTTAACGAAACCGGCTTTTTATTATTATCTGGCGCTTCGTATGGGGTATAAAAACTTTACCTAATACTACCGGAATTTTAAGTACGACGACGCCGAACTATATTATACTTACGGTAAGCTTAAAACGCCCGAATACCTGGTTTATTACAAAAAGGCGGACGCCTTTTTCGAAAATTAATTATTAAAACCGAAAACGCGTTTATAAAAACTTAAAGATAAGGTTTGTTATTTAAGGGAGTTTATAAATAACCTAATCGCTTTTAAGAATTATATCGGGGTTATAAGGTTTTACGGGAATATTTATACGCGAAAAGACCGGAACGGGGTTATATTAAAACCATTACCGTTACCGGATATCGCTTTAAACGAAGCGATTATCCTATAGCGGCAGTAATTACTTAGGGCTTTGGCAATTTTCTTTAAATTAAATATAGGGAATTTGGCAGGTACTTTTTAGCGTTTTTAAAAAAGTTAAAGAGGGGAAAGGAAAGGATAATTTTATACTTATTAATACGCTTAGGCGCGTGATATATGGCAGATAGCCAACTAACATACTTAGCTATTATAATTATAATTTAGGCTTTAACCTTCGAAAACTTCCGTTAAGGGAAAAGGGAAAATGCTAGGCATTACCTTCGCACGGAGGAGGGAGGATATAACTTAATATGCTGGAAACGGCGACGCGTTTACGGACAAGAACTGCTAAATAGGTTTACATTTGTAAATAAGTTAGTTAGAGATAGCTTCACCTAACTTAGCACGCCTTATATGCCCTATAGGAGGCTCTGGGATAGTCGTTATGCGGCTTAACCCCCCGGCGTTAAATATTACAAAAAAAAAATTGTTGGCAGTAGTATCGTAGGAAACTAAGCAATAATACGTTTAATAATTACGTCTGGTAATAGCAGATTGTTAAGGGTAATCTGAGTAACCAAGTTATATTACAAGCTGGTAATCTATTTAAGCTACGGTAATAACGAGTGTATATATCCTTATCTTGGCTTAAGGTACTTAAGCAGCCCAAACCCTTAAGGTCATTAAGTTCTTTAAGTTCGTATAGCGACTTAAGGAACTTAAGTAGTGTGGTACGTTGAGTCCTTTAAGCTCGTTACGTGACCTATTAGTTTGGATCGGGCTGATTTTTGAAAAACCCGACCGTTTGTATTATAGCTAAAACCGCTAGGTTATAATACGATTTCTCCCTTCCAGGATTTTTGCCCTTAAAGATTAATTGTGTATTTGTTAACTCCTGGTAAGTAACTTTCCCTTTTTTATATTCATTATGTCGAGTCGAATTAAGAAACGTCGTTTTCGTTAACGTACTAACGCTTTTGTTCTTTTAAAACGTATCTATCGTCTTGGTTTTAACATACCTTTTTACTTTCGTTACGAAAAGGAAGGTATAGACTGTAAGGTCGCTCGTGATTCTGTGAAGTGCGCGCGATACGTTCGTTATGGTAATCCTTATGATATTTTTGGTCCCTCGGAAACGGAACATTAAAAACTTCTAAATAAAGAGGATCGTTTAGAACGGGAGGAAAAGCAGGCTCGAAAAACGTTACGGGCCGCTGCTAACAAACTTGACCGTTTGCAAAAACAAAAACGACTTCTTCGCCAGCGGGGCATCGAGATGCTTCGTTATGGTATCAAAGGTGCGGAGGCTATGGAAAAATTCGAACGGTTAGAAAAGGAGCGGGAACAATTAGAGGCGGCGGTCGCTGCGGTTACGTTAGGCCAGATCGCAGATCCGGTCGATTAGTCTGAACTTATTAATTAATCGACTGTTGATTGGGGTGCACCCGTCGTTGCTGGTGAAAGCTCCTTAATAGGCGCTGGGCGTTTATAAGGTTTTTAGCGGGTTTCCAGGTGTTCTCGGAGTCTGGATAGTTCTTCTATTTAATCAGGTATTCGGTAAGTCCGTTTCTTTTTCGTATGTCCAGAATTCTTTCTGCTTCGTATGTTAATATATCTTCTTTTACCTTTTTTTCATATCCTATGTTAACCTTGATAATATTTGCTGCTAACTCGAATAAAGAAACATAAAAAACTAGATAGAGTTTAACTTTAGGGGGTAGTTTTAATTAATAGTTATTTTTTGAGATTTTCTTGATAATCTTATATGGTTCGATATATTTAAAGTCAAGTTTTTTGTTTGGTCGCTTGGTTTGGATGTTTTTGGTAATTAGGTAGACCATTTCTCCCTTCCGGAAGGTTAGTTCTTTTAACCTTTTTTAGTTGTAATATTTCCTTATCTGGTCGCATACAAATTCAAGTTTTGTCTTTATCTTTGCGTATAGTTGCTTAAGTTGTTCTGATGTAAGGATTGCTTTGACGTTAATAGGTCCTTCGCGTGCATTTTTATAAACTTCTGGTATGAAACCGAAATTGGCGTTTATTGGAGTTGTCTTGGTGCTCTCGTGGTAACTGGTATTGTAGGCCAGCTGTGCGATAGGTAGCTTCTGGACCCAATCGTTCTGTTCGTAGTTAATGTAGCATCGTAGGTAAGTCTCGTACTAGTGTTTCCTGGTATTCTTCTGGGACTTGTGTTTTTTCCATTCTCTGGTCCTCAGGTAGATTGTCGTTATATTCCTGGATTTTCTGGTGTAGGTTAAGGGGTGCTGCTCTGATTGTTGCTATCTGTCGTAGTTGTAGGTATTCTTCTAGCGTAGTATCGAAGATCTGGTGATTAACCTTAATTACTTTCTTTTCGAGGTCTGGTCTCCGGCCAAGTACGTCTGCTCTGCCATTTTTTGATTCCTTCTAGTAGATAATGATAAACTCGTATTCTGCTAACTTTTTGGCATAGCGTAATTATTTTTTTATAAGTTTTTTAGTAATAATAAAGCGGGTAAGGTTCTTATGGTCGGTATACATCTTAATTTATTACAGGTTTCCCTTAAGGTAATGTTTAAAATCTTAAAAGGCCTTAATAATAGCTATAAATTCTTTATCGCGAATAGCGTAATTTAATTTTGCTCTTTTTAACTTGTAAAAATAAAAGGCGATAGGATATAGGTGATCTTAATCGTTGCGGTATCTTATCATTACGCCTAAAGCGTAATCCGAAACGTCGGTTTCAAGCTTAACTAAACGGCTTAGGTTATACATAATTAATACTGGCTCGCTAGTAATCGTATTTTTAACCTTTTAAAAAACTATTTCTATCTTTATCGTCCAAAGAAAGTTGTTTCCTTTTTTTGTTAAGTTAAATAATGGTGTAATTATTTTGCTGAAACTGCGAATAAACTTTTTATAGTAATTAGCGAATCCGAGGAAGGCTTGTACTTCCTTAACGGTCGTGGGTATTTTTTATTCCTGTATTGCAGCGATTTTCTTAGGGTCCATCTTAATGCATTCTAGGGTGATGATATGTCCTAAAAATTCCATTTTTTACGTATGGAACTGGCTTTTTTCGTTATTAACTAGGAGATTAGCGTTTTATAAGGCTTAAAGAACTGTATGAACGTATCCTATATGTTTTTTTTTATTTCTCGAGTAAATAAGAATGTCGTCAAGGTAACAGATAACGAAAATGTCCAAATATTTCCTAAATACATAGTTAATTATTTGCTAAAAGGTTACTGTCAGCTAGCTGGGGGGTGCGTAGCGCACCTCATATACGGAAAGGTCACCTACTGATCGGCCCATATGTGTTCCGGAGCTAAGCTACTTAAAGTTGTATGAGTGCAACAGCACCTGCAACTGACCTAATACAACAACACAACTGATGTCCCCTATATCTGACAGTTACTGGTACGTTCGTAAGTCCGAAGGGCATAACCAAATATTTAAAAAGTTCGTATTTCGTTTTAAAAGCTATTTTCCATTTATATCCTAATTTAATATAAATCTGATTATATCATTCCTTAAGTTTTAGGCTATAAATTAATTAGCTTTATAAAGGCGATTTTTTATTTTATTAATTAAGTGTAACGGTATTTTGTTTTTGACTGTAATATCGTTTAGCTACCTGTAATCGATAACCAGGCGTAGCTTCCCGTTCTTCCTTAATACGAAAAATATAGGGTATCCGGCTGATAAACTGGAACGTCGTATATAACTTTTCCGAAGCTTATCTTTAAGGTATTCTCGTAATGCCTGTAGTTTTGTTTCGTTAAGGTTATAAATTAGATAAAATCTGGTCGATGTCCTTTTTTAAAGACTATTTTATGATTTTATTCGTTATGCTTTGGTAATTTCGTCTTGAATTCCTTACGAAATAGTCGTTCATATTTATAGTACTATGAAAGTACGTTAACCATGGTTTTTGACTGTAAAGGCTGGTGTTATAGGTAATCGTTTATTTTTCGCAACTTTGTTCTGATGGTAACGATAATACGTCGTATTTTTTTATAATACCCTTATATTTTTTTAATAGGTAATAAGGTTTTTATCGTATCCTTATGCCTGCATTTATTACCATATTCGATCGAATGTTCAGATCTTTTCGTATTTTGCTTTTTTTTAATCGAATAAATATAAAACGAGCTTTACCTGGCTAGTTATTTAATCGATTAAGGGGTTATATTAATATAGCCATAGTTTTCCGAAAATTATATCGTAATTTCCTATCGGAACGATATCAAAGTCTGCCATCTGGTTTTATCCATTAACGAAAATCTCGAAATAATTAATCTTACGGTTAATTTTTCCGTTATCGTAAGTAAATACCTAACCTTTTACGTTTTCGGCAATGTAAGGTTCCATCTTTTCCTTTTATAATAATCGGAATCTGTTAACCATATCCGGCGTATTATAATTACTTTTTGTTACTTCGTAATTCATAAATGCGATAAATTAATATATTTCAATTCTTACTTATAGAATAATAAGGTCGTTTTTGGCTCTTATCGTTATCACGGCCAGTACCTGATATAGCATGATAGCTAACTTATTGGCGCTATGGACGAAGATTCTAAGCTGAAGAAAAGAAAGAAAGAAAGACAGAACCGCAAAGTGTGTGAAGATCTACAAATACCCTTACTCCATGTATGGCAGGTGGCTAGTTCATATGGCAGCTGTCAGCCCCATGTGACGGTTGCCAGCCTCACGTCTTGATCCTGATAGCTACCGTCATACTACCCCCTCCTAGAAACTTGTATACGATCAAAAAGAGTGTATAAGTTTCTGTCAGTTACAGGTATCGTTTCTTCCTTGTCGGTCCGGTTCTTACCTTCTCGGCCTTATTATCGTCGGGATAGTTTTCGTCAATCTCGTCGGTAGCCGCCGCGCGTATCCATTCCTATAGACGGACCGGTAGTCCGGATGTTTCGGGATGTTCCGTATGGAACCGTTTTACCACGATCGGGGCGTTTTTAAAGTTGGCTGCCGAGTACTATATCTCGTCGGTATTACAGCCTTTCCACTTGGCCTGATATTATAGCTCTTTATGGCGCCCGTTAAATTTCGCTTATTTGATTTGTTTTATTTCGAATTTTGGTTTACCGTTAATTTCTTTAGGTAACGGTAGTATTTAGGTTTATTAAGGTAGCGGGTTATCGTCGGCTTTACGTAATCGGTCGGTATAAAATAAGTTAGTTATTTTGTAACTTGGCGACAAGTCGAAAACGAAACTATATCCGCGTTTTTTTAAAATTTTAAAAAATCTTATTTATTACGAATTTAAACGGGTAATCGGTATTTACATTACGAAACCTTTTTTGCGGAGGAAAACTTTATCGTTAATCTTAAAGTTGGCTAAGTAGCGCTTTTTATTAATTTGCGTTTTTTAACGTTTTTACGTTTTTAATACGGCTTTCCTTACGAACGTTTAAATGTTTTTAATCCGTTTAATAATTATTAACGTCCGTTAAGTTAGTTCGGTTTTTACTTTTATTATATTTAAGTTTAATAAAAATAAGTTTTAAATATCCTTATTTAATATAACCTTTAACGGAATTATATCGATCGACGAATGCCATAATAAATTATGCGTAAAATTTAATACCGATATATATATATTTTAATCGTTTTGGTATTTATCGATATAAAAGCACAAACGTTAATCCAGCTTTTAGTTCGTAAATTTAATAACTTTTTAAGTTTGCGGGTATAAGGCGTTTCCGTAATAATATTTTATACCGGTAAGTTCGTTTAATTTCGATAAAAATTAAAAAACGAATTATTTTATATTATTATTAATCCAGATAACGGGTATTTTAAGAAAACGATATAAATATCGATAATATTAATTAACCAAGGTTTCGGCGGTATTAATCTTTTTACTTAATAAGGTTATTATAATCCTATTAAATTTGTCAATAAACGTTTATATATAGTTATAACCGTAACGGTTTTTCGGTATATCCTTTCCGTCGACGACGACGTAATCCCAAATATTATTCGGAATAAGGGAAAAGGTAAAGGAACCCCGGGGTTTTATTTCGAAACGTTTTGTTCCGACGGTAATCGTAATAGTTTTGGATATATTATCGGATATTTTGTTTAAACCGGGGTTAAATATATTTCCGTATTAACATTTTAATTACTTTATTTTAATTAAGGTACGCGAATATTTTAGGTACGTAAGCCTTACGGATAAGTACGGTACGGAGAAAAATACGGCCGTCGGTTATTTTTTTAGGTATTACCAGTTTATTATTTTTCTTACTTAAGCTTTATACCTCGTTTTTGCGACGGATAAAATCGACTAAGTCGGTACCTTACGGGATATTTTCGATTCGTACCTTAATTGGTATCCCGTCGGTAATAGCGATAAAAAAGTTTAATCGTTTTAACGGAATTAAGGTTTAAGTTTTTTCCTTTTTTTTTCGGGCCTTAACGGTAAGTAAATCGACCGTTTTTCGTAATAAGGCATCCGCGGCGACATTTTCTTTACCAGGTCGATATTAAAAGGTAATGTCGAAATTAAAAAGGAAATCGGCCTATCGGATTTAACGCGTAAAAAAAACGCGTTTATTTACGAAATATAATAAAGTTTGGTAATCGGTTATAACGAAAAATTTTTGTCCTTAAAATTTAAAGTAATAATGCTTAAAGGTTTGGATTATAATAAGTAATTTTCGGTCCTAAATAGGATACGTTTTTTTTATTAAGGTTATAATTTTCGAAAAATATTTTACGGGCTTTTATTCGTTATTTTTTTATTGTTGCCAAATAATACCCCTAGTTGCGTTACGGGATACGTCCGTCTTTATTTTGGTTAATCGATTAGGTCGAAAAAAAGCGAGAACTGGGGTTTTATAAATAAGCCGTTTCATTTTTTCGAAAGCTTATTTTTGTTCGGGTTTTATTATAAAAAAAACGTCTTTTTTTAATAAACGGTTTAATAGTTCGGTTATATTGCTTTCGTAATGGCAGAATATTCGTATATAATTGCAAAATCTTATAAATAAACGGATTACGGTACGGTTATTAAGGTTTTCGAATTTTTATTTTTAAATTGCTTTAATTTTAACTAGGTTAATGGAAATACCTACGCTTATTTTTATAATAATATTAAGGTAATCGACCTTTTTAACGTTAAACCGGGACTTTTTAATATCTTTTTAAAAGTTAGCTTTATGTAACCGGTAAATAACTTTTTTGTAATATTCTTAATATTTTTCTTTAAGGCCGGAGTAAATTAATACGTTATTAACGTAAGTATTTGCGCAATTATTAAATAATTTATGTAATTAAGTATTAATAAACGATTATTATTAAGTAAGGCTTATTTTAAGTTTAAATAAAAGTATTTTTTATTAAAATGTTCCTTAACGGGTTTTAAATACCGTTAAGTATTCCGATTTAACGGCGATACGAAGTTTATAAAACGCCTAAATAATGTTAATTTTGGTAAAACGTTTAACGTTCCGATAGTTAAATATGGTACCGTTAAGTAAAAAGGTTAAAATAAGGCGATTTTTTAGATATTAGTTTTTTTAACGATAATCGATACAAAATTAACGTTTTAACGAATATGGTTTTAAGGTAAACAATATTAGGGCGGCGTTTTTTCGCATATACGGCTCGATAAAGTTCATTTTTAACAATTTGTTTACCACTTTTTTTTTTAGCGGGAGGTATTAAATGGACGTCCGGTAGGTTAGGGGTTCAAAAGCGGGTATCGGCCGGTCGAGTTCCAGAACCACGTTATGGCCGGGTTGGAAATCCGGGAAAATGTTGGTTTCTTTTTTCGAAAAAAACTTTTTCAAGTGGGCGAAAGGTTTTGGAAGGAATTTCCGGATTCGTTTTACGTACTCCGGATCTTTATCTTCGGGAAAGGGGATTTTTTAGCCGTTATACGTTTTCCGTTTTTATAAAGCGGCCATCGTTATAACGTTCGATTCGTTATTTTTAAAAGAAACAATTTCCTAAGGTAACGGAAATTTGTTTTATCGTTTTATACAAAGGTTAGTTTTTAATTTGTTCGTTAGCAAGGCGATAATTATATCGGCCTTAATAGTTTTTATAACGGAAATAATCGGCTTAATATCGTATACGTCCGGCGTATCTTTTTTGTTTAGTATATCCGACGGGGTAATAAGTACGGAGGTTAAAATGGAATTATTATCGGATTTTTTCCATAAACGTTAAAAAATCTGGTATTTTTTTTCGGCCTTTTTTATGGTACGATTACGGCGGTTAACGTCTTTTTAAACCTTAGGGTCAACGTACCCGTCCAGCAAGTATCGGGCTGGGAGTTCAATCGCCGGTAAGAACTTGGCCAAAATTGGAAGGTCGTCGGGCCAGATAACATTTTTATTTTTGCAATCTAATAATAAGCCGTACTTTTCCATCCAATTAAGACCGATAAAAATATCGTATCTTATATTTATAATTTGGAAAATTTGGTCGGGAAAACGTTATCCGTTAATTTCGAATATTGCAATTATTTAGGCTTTTACTTAACCGGCGGGTTATTTCCGGTAATTTTATAATTAAATTAGCTTTTTTAATTAAATAATACAAACTTATAATCGTTTTTTTACTTACCTAGCAATAAAAGGGCTAACAAAAAGTTAAGCTTATATTCCGGTATTACAAAAAGCGATAATACGTAAGTTAATTTTATTTACTTGGATTTACGTAATTTTAATAAAAGTTTTATATTTTTTAAGGTAATTTATTTCCGTTATTATTAATATAAGAAGGACCATCGAGGAGTTTTTTAACGGTTTTACTTTTTTCCCGATTCGTCGGAACTGAATAAGTTCTTTATTATTTTTACCGCAGCGACCTTTTTCTTGTTAGGGCAGTTGCTAACCTTATGTCCCGTTTTGCCATAATTAAAATACGTGCCAGCCTTTTAATAAGCTTTCTTTTTGATTTCCGATAGGGGCTTGCCGGTATTGCTCGAAGTTTTCGGTTTATTGGGATTATTACCCGGGCGGGGTTTTTTGTTTTTATTTTTATTTTTCGGTTTATTATTATCGGGATCGTATAATTAAGGCTTACGCTTTTATTAATATTTTTTATAAGCGAGCTGGTTGTTATAAGCGGTTATAACGATACGGTTATAAAACTTTTCGTAAGTAACATTAAAATCGTAACTATCTTTAAGAAAACGTAAGTTAAGGTTTAAGGAAATATGTTCTTATAAAACTTGCTTTTATTCGTCCTCGGCGATCTTGGCCTTTTAAACGAAAATATTAAACTTAAAAATAAAATCGTAAATATTTTAATTTTTACCGGGCTTAAAGGTAAAAGTACGAAGGGTTTTTCTGGTAGCGGAAATTTGGTTCGGGTTATAATACGATAATTTTAGTACTTAAATTATTTCGGCTACGTAAGAAAAAGGTCGTATAGTTGATCGGTATCGAGTTTTAACTGCCTATTCGGCCTTTCCTTCCAAAAGGTTTATTAAGTAAACCATACGGGTTTTTTCGTTTTAAAAGGTTGGTTTATTTATTTCGAACTTATCTGCAACCTTACGGATTTAAGTATTAAACTTCGTTTTATTACCGTTAAATTTAACGGGGTTATTAACGTAAGCTTTTTCTTTTCGGTCGTAACCAGGATTTACGTCGTTATTTCCTGCAAACTTACGGAAAGCGGGCCATATTACCATACCGGTAAGGCGAAATGTGTTAATGTTACCAAAGGCGTTATTAATTATGTTTTCCCGACGAAAGCGGTTAACGTCGTCGGAAAAAATAAAGGTATGCCAATTTTATCCGGCTTCCAGGCGAGCGATTTCGTCGCGAAGTTTTCGGAGTTTTCTCTAAACGTCCTGGTTGTCGTTAGCCATCTCGTCGATCAGCTATCCGTCGTGATCAGATTTTAAATGGTTATGGTCTTGGTCTTGGTTTTAATTTTGGTTTTGTAAATTCTTTATTTTTAAGAATTCGGTTTCGTTTTTTGGTATGTCGTTTTCTGCCGTTTTTTTAAGGTATACGTCGTTTTCTGTACTTTGGTCTAGGTTTTAAAAAGGCATTTCATTTTTTGCACTTTCGATTTTATTATTAATTAATTTAAGTTGCTCTGAACGTCGACTAGCTGACGGGTAGTTTTTCTTAACAAACATTTAGTTTGATGCTGGTTAATCTGGGTTTAGGTTTAATACGTGTTATTTTTCGTCGTTACGTTTCGACGTAAAAGAGTATGGTACCTTATTTATTGATCGCTAAGCTAGCGAAAAAGGGAATGAATTTAGAATAGTGTTACGGCCAGTACCTGATATAGCATGATAGCTAACTTATTAGCGCTATGGACGAAGATTTTAAGCTGAAGAAAAGAAAGAAAGAAAGATAGAACCGCAAAGTGTGTAAAGATCTATAAATACCCTTACTCCATGTATGGCAGGTGGCTAGTTCATATGGCAGCTGTCAGCCCCATGTGACGGTTGCCAGCCTCACGTCTTGATCCTGATAGCTACCGTCACAATCGTTACGTTTAAAGCCCTTTTGGGAAGTTCCTGCTGGCTTTTACGGGTCTTACCATCCTGCGGCTTTTTTATAGGTAGCGTCCGTTTTTTAACTTGTTCTTTAACGCCTTGATACGTTCCTGATTTTATGCGTTAAAGGCCTGTAATTATTTTAGTTATCTTTCCTGTCGGCGTAAAGTAACTTCGACTAGGAGGATTTATGTTTAAAAGTCTTCCCTGCTAATATACTCTAGTTCGGGGGCCTTTCGTTCTTCTTATCGTGCTTGGAACTGGGCATCATATTATCTTATATTTTCGGTTTTTCTTTTTCGTACTTAATTTCTTATTATTTTTTTAAGTCGTTTATAAAGGTTAAACGGAAGTTTAAGTTGTTAATTATTATTAATAATACCTTTATAACTATCTAATGGATCCATTCTTTTTTGGTTTTATAATCGCACCATTCGTAATAATATATAAGGTCCTTATTAAGGTAATTCTTTTCTTTAAACTAACTTGTTACTACCGTAATAATGTTAATAATATCTTTTAAGGCGAATGCTTTTAGGTGTCTGTATTACCGTTAATCCCTAAGATCTTTTCCAATTTAATTATAAAAGTCGAATCCTTAATTATATATTTACGTAAGTTGTATCTTAATATACCGTTTTCCTTTTATATGTCTTTAGTAATAAGTACGCTTGTATTAAATAATATAAAGTTTCCCGTATCGGTCTGGTTATCCTGGAAGTAAGTTCTTATCCTAACCTTGGTATTCCTTAATCCATGCGTTTAGTTCTAACTGTTCGTACCGCTATCGCCGTTTCTTTTGGGAACGGAAAAGTAACTTGTCCTTTAAAAGCTCCTTCCATCCGTCGTATTCCTTTAGCTATTGGGCTACTGTAGGTCCTATAATAGGGGCTTGTTCCTAAATGGCTATCTAGAATAGCTCTTTCGCCTCCTGTAATCCCTGCTATACTTCCTAGGGGGGATTATAGTTATCCCTAATTTTAATTATATTAATTAATTTATTGTCGTTTCCTTAATTGTTTCGAAGAAATCCCTAAGGAATTAATATCCAGGTATTTTGTCGTGGCTTTTTGGGTGCGTTATATCAATAGGCCTTATATCCCATTTTGTTACAGTTAAAGCATTTAATGGTACGCGGGTCGCGTTGCTGTACTGCGCCTAGTTCCATGGGTCCTAGTACCGTTCCATGGGATATGTTAGTTCCTCGTGGCGTGCTGGTGCTAAGGAATTACCTTGGTTTGTTGTTCTGGCGATCCTTAAAGTGTCGAGTCCTCCAGACGTATTGCTGATCGTCGATTTTAACTGCCATAACGATATAATCCACTAACTTTTCGGAACGTTCGTCCTTGAACAATTCTTTTTATACCTCCTTTTTTAGGCTGTTAAAGAATGTAACCATTAATACTTTTTATCCCTAATTAATCTTCGAAACTAATTGAATAAAAAAGTTACCGTATCCGGAAGCTAATTTTTTTTACTTTAAATTCTTAATCTTTTTTTTAGCCTTAGTTTTTTCGTTTACCATTCCGAATACCTTTTTTAACTTTTCTTCGAATTTTTCGTACTCGTTATAAATATTTATAATTTTTACGGATCTTCATTAAGGCGGTTTAATAACCCATTCGCGAAAGGTAGGCTTAAATTAAATAACCGCATTTCCGGTTAATTATTTTATAACGAACTAGATTCGAAAGGTAAGTATAACTAGTTTAATTAGAAAGTACTTAAAATAGGTACGGCATTCCGTAAGGAACTGTTATAGCTTGGTAGTAGTTCCGTCGAAAGGGGTAAGCTTAATAGGCTTTAAACCTTTTCCGGGTTTTTTGCCATGGGCCGTTTAAGTAGGTTATGCGGGTTAGGCTGGTTAATTCGGTTAATCGGGTTATTTTATGCTTGCTTATCTCGTCAGTTCGATTCTTTAGGTTTTTAACTGTTTGCGGGTTTCCTTAAGTATGTTAGTAAGTTCGATCTTATCGTTGGTAAGTTGCGTAACCGCGTTGGTTAGCTAGTCAAGTCGTCGTAAGGCTTTTTTCTGGGAGAAATTAGGTTAAGTCTTTTTGTTATCGGAATTTATGGGGTTATTTTCGGGTACCTGGAAAATTCTTTTAAAGGCGGGTTACTTACTGGACGACATAATGTTAAGAGTATTACTTAAAGTTTAACAACATTACTAAACAAAAGCTTGTAACGTATAACGGCTAAAAGGTTTAACTAATTATTAAACCTAATTATACGGTTTATGTTAACAGTAATATCGTAGGAAATTAAGCAATAATACGTTTAATAATTACGTCTAGTAATAGCAAATTATCAAAAGTAATCTAAGTAATTAAGTTATATTATAAAGTGGTGATTTATTTAAATTACGGTAATAACGAGTATATATATCCTCATCTTGGCTTAAAATGCTTAAGCGGCCCAAACCCTTGAGGTTATTAAGTCCTTTAAGTCCGTATGGCGACTTAAGAAGCTCAAGTAGCTTGGCACGTTAAGTCCTTTGAGCCCGTCACGTGACCCATTGGTTTGGATCGGGCTGATTTTTGGAAAACCCGACCGTTTGTGTTGCAGCCAAGACCGCTAGGTCATAACATTACAGCTGCATATATACTGGAGCTGTCACGGTACCCCCGAACCGTAACATTTATAAAATTACAGGCGACTTTACAATCGATAACCTTCTTTTTATAACGAAAACAAAAAGGCATGTTAAAACCAAAACGTTTAACACGTTCCAAAAAAAAACAAAAGCGTTTATACGTTAACGAAAACAACGCTTTTTACTTCGATTTAACATAATAAGTATAAAAAAAGAAAAGTTACTTATTAAAATTAACAAATAAACGAATTAATCTTTAGGGGCAAAAATCGTAAAAGGGAAAAATCGTATTATAATTTAATAATCTTAATTATAACACAAATAATCGGATTTTTAAAAAGCTAACTCTAATTAAAAACTAAACGTTACGTAACTAGCTTAAAGGTCTTAACCTGCTAAACATCTTATACCTCTTAGCCCGGTAAAAAAGCTTAAAAAACTTAATAATGTTAAAGGTTTACACCGTTTAAGCTCTTAAGCTAAAACGAAAATATATACGCTCGTTACCCTAGATAACTTAGATAAATTACCAGCTTATAATACAACTTGGCTATATAGATTACCTTTGATAATCTGCTATTACTAGACGTAACTATCGCATACCTTATTACTTAGTTTCCCACGACACTACTGCTAACATAAACCCTACGACGTAGGTTTAATAGTTGGTTAAACCCGTTAGCCGTCACAAGTAAGTAGCAATTTTTAAGCGGGACAACCAAAAACGAAGTTCCTGCGATATACCTTAAGCGAACCATCTTACTTACCCTACTTACCCTGCTTACCTTACCTCAGCTAGCTCAGGCCTCCCTGGCTCGTTCTCTATTTTCTTCGAAGTTACTTAAGTACCGCTCCACAACGCTAAAAATCAACCAATCAAACCCCAAATCCCCGTAACGAGCCAGCGAGGCCTGAGTTCATGTTATGCGAAAAAGGGGTTCGTTCTGTACATTTCATAATTAAGAAAAACGAAATTCTGCAATATCTTAACAATAAAACGTTTCCTGGAGTTATATATATATTCATACGAATCCCTTTATTATAACTTATTATCAGTACCGTAATAATCCTAATTAAGACTTTTTTGCCACTTTTAAATACCAGCGCGTTTATTAGCTACAGCCTAAACACGTCGCGTTATTATCCCCCCTTTTAGAACATGGCGAATCCGAATTTTTCCAGTTTTATTAAATTACGCCTTTAAAATAAAATATATGTACGCATATAATTAATTTCTGGCAATAATACCGAAAAACGAATTTAACGTTTAAAAACTTTATCCGTAATTAGATTTTTTGCGAAAATTTAAATAAAGCTTTTAATTCGATTACTTAAATTAATCGGTTAATTAATGTATCAAAACAAACGAATACGGAATAAATTATTAATATGCAAAAGTTAACAAAAGTTTATTACTTTTATTAATTAGGACCTTATTATAAACAAATACTATAATACGTTATACGGGAAACTTATAATTTTTATAAAGAAACCTGGATTTCGCCGCCCGCCGAAAAATTTATTACTTAATATTAAAATAATCCATATTACCTTAAACAAAAGTTAACGGTTTATAAATACGTTAGCTTTTAATTAATTTAAGCTTTTAAATTAGGTAATTATATATTTAAGGAAAAAGTAACAATTATATAATACGAAACCGAAAGCGAAACGATTTCGTGGTAATAATAATCCGGACGTTTTTACGTATTTTTTCCTTATGGTTTTAATTATTATAATTAAGATTATTTCCAAAATTAATAATAATTATTTACCTTATTTATTAAGTAGGTTTTTATTATTTTCGGGTTTATTACGAAATAAAATCGATATATTAAAAAAGTTAAATATTTGCGAAAATTATATTACGTTAAATAAAAATGTAATCCGGTTATTAAAAATAATAAAAATAATTACGTTATTTCCTTTATAATAATACCGTTTTACTTAAGATAAATTAAATTTTATAACTAAATACGACAAAATAATATTATATTTTAATACGATAATTTTAATATTTAAAACCATATTCGTAATATAACGCTTTAATACGGTTCCGTTATACGAAACCTTATTATCGCCCTTATCCGTCGTTATAACCGTATCCTTAAAAGAAAGTTAAAATAATTTATATTCCGTCTTAATTAATATTATAAAATAAAATGATTTTACGAAACGTTATAATAATATTTAATATTACCAAATATTTCCCGTTAGTTCGTAATTAACATTATCCGGAATTTATTTTTTGCTTTTATTAATATATTTTATAAATAAAATAAGTAAAAGTTTTTAGGTTTTTTTAAATTAAAGCGTTTACCGTATAATAAACGCCGTTTAAATTTATTAAATATAGTTAACCAAAATAAAGGTATTATCGAAAGTACTTATAATATTTATCGAAGAACTTTTCAAAAAATATGCGATTTTAAAAAAGGATAATTTTATTAGTTTTCGAATTGTTTTTATCTTATTTACGGAAATTAAAAAATAACCAGTTATATCCGGAAAATATAAGTTAATTAAGCTAAAACAGCCGATTTATATAATAAGAAACGGTAACTTTTTCCTATTTTTATTTTATTCCATATACAAATACATTTCCTGCTTATATTTATATATACCTATTAGTTTGACAATATCGACGGGGCGTATATAACGTAAGTAATTTTAAAGGCGGATTGTTAATTCTTAAATAAAATAACGCAATTATATTAAAAATTGCCAAAGTTTTACCTTTTTAAACCCTTTACTTTTTATATACATAATGCTTATATATTTACGTTATTTTTACAAAAATTACGCGTCCGATACGAACCGTTCGTAAAAAAAGTATTTAACGTATACGGAATTATTAAAAATAAATCGATCGAAAATCTTTCTTCGAAAACCCAGCTTACCGAATTTATTAAATACATATATTCCCGGTTAACCGTCGCTAAGTTCGAAACTATCGCGTATAATATGGTTTCGAAATATTTTAGTTACGTTAAATAAATAAAATAAATATTATAAGATTTTAATCAAAACGCGTTAATAAATAAGGGTTTATTTAACGAAAATCTTTTATTATTATTTACTAATAATACGTTATCTAATAATATAAATAATTTAACGGATAGTTCGTAAATATTTTATCTTTTAATTCGGAAATATAACTTATATATATTACTTTCTAAACGACGTAATCTTAATCAGGACGTCCCAAAGGAAATCTTCCTATCGGTTAATTATAAGGTTAGCCACATTTTTAATACGGATAATATTCCGTAAAATAACGACTTTTTCGACCCGATTATTAATAACAACTAATTATTAAACGATATAATTCTTATTAATAAAAAATTCCAAAACCATTACCGCTTTCTTTAAAAAGCTTAGATTTATTTATACCTTTTGTATACCATACGTTATAATAACGTTAATTATATCAAATGGCTAATACCGATATTATCGGTCCTTTTTTATGGGGCCGGTTAAACTAATTACGGCAAAAAAATGCTTTATTTCGACTGGATATTACGTTTTGTAATATTAAATCGCGTATTTAAGGATTTAATCCTAACATTAAGTCTAGTTTTTACAGAATTTAAGGAAAAGATATAAAAAATATTTAATCGAAAAGGCGAATATTATAACTTATAGCTTGCTAACGAATTCCGCCGATCGAAAAATAATACATATAACGTTAATACTATTTTTTTCCGAGATTCGTTTTTAATTAAGTACCGTATTTCCCTTTAGCGCGAATTTTATACGCGTTATGCTTTTTCGCGAAATAAACGCCATATTATTCGAAACTTCCGTATAAAAATCCTTAAATACTTATATTTTTTGCTTTATAATTTTTGGCTTATTAAAAAATATCCATCTCGGGTGAAAAAAAATAGCTAAAAATTCGAAGATATTTTAGCCGCAGGCCGGAAAATTATAAAGATTAAGCTTATCAACTTTAACGATACCGTACTTATTATTAACAATAAAAATGGGCTTAATTAGTTAAATACGATAAAGGACGAAAATTAACTTATAAATAGTTTTAACGTAATTACCCGCGTAACTTTTAATACGAAATTCGTTAAAGATAATTTGGTTTCGAATAACCGTAATATCTTACAGACGGAAAAAGATTATAATCCCATAATATAAATTATAAATAATTCGGTAAATAATCCTAATTAGGATTATCCGTCGTTTTTTACGTTGTCGTTAAATAAGTAAAATAAAAATTTATTAAATAAAAACGAACCGTTAATATAATTCTTTATTTTCTTATTATTCTTATATTTTATTATAATTTATATAAGAATTTAATTTTAATATTAATATAACTTATTATTCCGTAAAATCTTAATTAAAGCCGTTTAATTCGGAGATTTTATTTATAATAATACTATATAAATTTTTTATATTAAAACAAATTAACGTATTAATAGCATTATATTACCTATAGCTAAATATATTGCATAATTTTATATTAACCTATATACTTCGTATATAATTAACTTATTAATTAACGTTTTTACGTATCTTTTATAATTTTTACTTTTGCCCTTACCTTTATTTAAACGTTATTATAATTTATGCATTAATAACCTTATCCATATTGGTAAAACTTAGGATTATTTTCGTTTTAGGCGTTATATCCGGATTTAAATCTCTTTAAAAATCTTTATTCGGGCCATACAATAATACCTTATATTTTAGGACCGTATGTAAACATTTTTTGCCGCGTTCTTATATATAGTTTGCATATTTATTACCCGCATAATTCCGTAAATTATAACATCCATAAAACGGCCATATAATATGTACCTTCTAATTAATTAGTCCGGTTCATAAAGTTATAAACCTTTTTTCGTATCGTTTATAAAATGTTCGATTTATGTATCCTTTTTGTTAAATTACGAAAGCCGTAATTAATCGATTATCCTTAACTAAACTTGCAATCTAATAATTTATAAGGCCTACATAATCCGCCATAACGTAAATCCTGTTTTATCGGGCGTTATTTTTTAAAATATCCCGAACGGTAATATTAATATTTAACGTTTATATAAATACCAAACCTTATAAAAATAAAAAATCCTATTTATAATATAAGCCTTTCGCGATATTACCGAATTTAAAAATTATTATTAATCGTAGAATTTACCTAATTAATATACGGTTAACTTAACGCCAAAATATAAAGTATTTACAATTTTCCAATTCTTCTTTATATTAATATAACCTTATAATATAAACCTGGTATTTAAAATTAACTACGCATAATATACGCTTTTTATAAAATACGTCCTAAATCTTAAAATGGTCGAATATTATTTAATTAATACAAAGTTACTTTAATTAAAACAAAGCCTTAAATTATATTATATTGCGGGTTATTTTGGTAATAATTTTAGTTATTTATTAATTTGGGATTTTATTATTCGTTTTTAACGTTATTTTTTAATAGTATTATTAACGAATTTAATATGCTTAATAAAAGGTTTAAAGTTTGCCGGATATATTTAAAGTACATTATCGTTAAAATTTTTAAAGAAAACCTTTAATATATTATTAAAGTCGTTTATATCTTATAATATTATAAATAGTATGGAAATATATTTTATGATAAATATTTTAAATATTAAATAATATAAATACGTTAATTTTACTTGTTATAATATTGAAAAATAAAAAAAATATATAAAATAAAAATAAGTTATATTAAAATAAATAATATTAGCTATGTATTAAGTAATTATAATAATTATATTCGGTATACATTTAAATAAAAAGATTTTATAAATTATTTTAAGTAATTCGTAATAAAAGAAAAATCTTATATAATTTACATACGTTTATTAATTTTTTCCTTATACGGTATTATTTTATTATTAAAAAAATAACGTTAATTTTTAAATTAATATTTAACAATTTATACAAATTTAACTACTTATATATTTATAATTACATAATCTTAAATTTCGTATATATATTAATCCTAATTATATATATTACTTTCGGATTCTTTCATAATTTATGGATTATTCATAAACTTTATTTATATATTATAAAACGTTATATATTTTTTCTTAATATTAATAATCCCCCCCGGATATTATTTAGCATATAAATTTTACCCGTTTATTATATTTTATACCTTAAGTTATTATTTCCCGTCCTAATTAATTAAAAGTATTACCGATAAACTTATTATATCCTCAGATTTGCTATTTATAAATATTTCCACGATAATACTTAATATTATATAATTACCATAATAAAACTACTGCCGTTTAATAAAACGAAATATAATAACTACGTCCTAACGTAATATAACAACCTAGCAAAAAACTGAAATATATATAATAATATAAATGCCATTAAGTTAACGTTCGATACGAACTATATTAATTACGGCGCCATTTTCCTTACCTCCCTTATAGTTACATATATTATCCCTCCAAACCTTACGCCAGCTAACAAACTATTTTATTATACCTTCAGATAAATATTCGATAAAATTATAATACCTTAAAGCCTTAATAAAACAAAGTTCATTAATATATACATAAAAACGTAATTTACTTACCGTTATATAATCCTTAACGCATATCTTACCTATAATAATATCGGAATCGTACTTAAATGGATATTTAAAAACCTTAATTACATATATATAACCTATAAAATATTAATAAAAAACGCATTTATATATATTAATAATATCCAAAACCAATTTTTATTACCGGAAAACGAAATTATAAAATAATATATAATATTAACGTCCCATACAAGTCGGTCACACAAGTAAGTCGGTCACTTTTTCGCACCTCATAACAATCAATCCAAATAACTTAACCATAACACATCCAATTAATTCAAATTAATCGGATTCTTCTTCGCTAAACGTATCTACAGCTTCTTCACAAGTACGCGCATTATGTCCGGGCTTGCCGCAAACGCCACACTTCCGTTCCTTTATTTCAACCCTTTTGCGACGACTACCTTCAGCCGCTATTATCTGCCTTTTTTCACTACCCCTTTCCTTTACGGCCAGAAAAGCTTATCCTTCTTATATAATAAATATTTCTCCTTTTTAAAGACATTTGTTTTTGGTCTTCCGACGTTTGCTGAAAAAATGGTTAGTTTCGCGCAATTAGGCTATTTCTTCCCGAAAAAGCGTAACTTCGTATAACAGTAATAAGTTACTTTTGGTTAAAAGATTAACCGATTTAACCATCTTTGTCGGCGAGCTTCCCTAGTAATTCCTAATCTTTTTCTGTAAGTAACGCCCCCGTCTTTTTGTTTTTTGGATATTTCGAAAAGCCTTCGCGGGAAAGGAACGTATGGAACCGAAAGAAGTAAGTAAGGAGACGGTCGGCGTAGGTACAGCTGGAAGAATTTCTAATTCGGAAAGGACGTTATTAGGATCGAATGGAACAAGCCCAGCTTTTGCGAATCCAGTTTTGATATTGTCGGACGTCATAACGGTTTTAAACGCATCGTAGAAACCGGCAAGGAAATCTTCTTTCGCGACGTAGGTATGGTAACGTCGCATTAAATTTTCGATATAAAACGTATACGTACGTTTTAAAACGAAAAAACAAGATACGTCAAAAGGTTGGAGCCGATGGGAAAAATGGGGGGGCATATAAAGCGTAATAATGCCGTTGTTTGCGTAGTATTCTTCAAATTCCATCAAATGATAACTTTCGTGGCCGTCGAAGATAAAAAGGCGTTTCGTTCCTTTCGTACGCGTTCGAATATGTTTATCGAAATGCTAAATCCATTTTAAACCTAATTCGTTTATTATCCAGCCATTATAACTATTACCGACCTTCTAATCGGCTGGTAATAAATTATCGCGATACCAGGAATTAAGGTAGGTTTTTCCTGCCAAAATAATAAATGGCGGTATAGCCTAACCTTGCGAATTAATAACCTGTATAACTGTAACCCATTCCCGATTACCTTATTGCGTTTATTTAAATTTTTTACGTTTTTTAACATTTATAATTACCATACTGCATACTATCAAAAGTCCTATTAAAAAGCCCGTCTCGTCGAAGTTGTAAATATCCTTTTCTGTAATACCGTATTTTGCGATTGTAACCCGAATAATTTCAAACCATTTACGAAATATTTCTAAATCTTCGCATAATACTTTTTAATAATCGATTTTTCGATTTAAACGCGTTTAGAGTTTTTTTTGCCGTTTAACAAAGTTCGACGCCCAATTAACTCCGATACGTTCCGCAACGCGTTAAGCAAGTAATATATTAGCCATATTTTCAACGTATTAAAGCCGGACAGGAAACGCTTGCGTATTTAGGTTAAGGATTCGGTCGACAATCGAGTTTTTTTCGGTCGGCGTTAATTTTCGCAAAATAAAAAAAGTATCGGTTCGGGAAGGTTTGCCGTTAAATCGGTTTTGTAATGTAAATAAGGTTACTTCGTATATAAAACCAAGCCGTTTAAAACTAAGCTTCGGGTTTCTTTTTCTTGCTTGGACGGCTAGATTCATTCTAGCTTCTTTTGTAAGGCGTTCCATAATGTTGGTATTGAAGAATAGGCGATTAAAGATAAAGAATTGAAAATATTCAAAAAGTGACCGACTTACTTATGTGACCGACTTACTTGTATGGGACGTTATTCGTTTTTTTCGTTATATTAAAATATAACCGTAAAATTAACGAATTAAAAACTACGAATTATTAAATAATAACTTTTTAAAATCGTAAAATAAGCATCTTTTATATTACAGATTTAATTACCGTATTTTATTTAAAAAAACATATAATTCGAACCGTTAATCGTTTCCGGAAATTTATAAATAATAATAACTTACATAATATAAATACTATTAAAAATATAATTATCCTATAATCCCGATTAAAACTATAAAACCGTAAAACCTTTTACGGTATATATTATATAAACATTATTTTTATAATATTAAGCGAAAAGAAAATCCGCCTTTATTCGTAAACTTATAATAAATAAATTACTATATACAAAAATTAATTTTATAAATATTATGGCATATTCGGTATTAACGTTAAAACCTTTAATAATTATTTATTATATTTAACTTTTCGTTTACCCATATGAAATTCCGACATAAAAAATTCCGAAATCCACTTACTATCCTAGCTATGCCAAAAAAAAAACAGCTTAATACTAAACAACCGAAACCCTATATCCTTATAAATTTTACACCTTAAAGGAAAGATTTTTAAAAGCCGTAACCGGAAATACCGGTAAACCTTAACTTAAGGTATTTACCAAAGTACTTATTAATAAACGATTTATTTAAGGTCTCGGCGAAATTACTTATCCCGACAAACTTACTACCATTAAAATCCTTATCAAAACCGTAACAAAATGTACGACGGAAACCCGGAAATATTAATTAAAACCTTAAACTAATTACCATAAAAATATCGTAACTATCAAAATCCCCAGCCAAAAAACTTTAACGTACGCGGCAAACCTTAAAAAAAAGTAACCAAAAACCGGCTTCAAAAAATACTATTTACGGTTACGGAAAAATAAGATCATAAAACGTAAAAATTCCGGATTTATTACAAAACCGGAATCCTAAATATCTCGAATTAGTACTTAAAAAAAAACGGACGTCGGAATAATTATACCTATAGCGAAAAAATAACCTTCTTAATATTAACCAAAAATCATTTATATCATCTATTTACCTATATAATTAATCCTTTACGCCAATTAATCGACCCAAATTAAAATATCCTAAAAATTAAAAAAGAATAAAAACATTTTAAAAGCTAATATCATAAGTTCAAAAAAGAACACCGGAAAACAGGATTTAAAAAATATTAACTCGGTATTATAAATTAAAAGATATAAATTAAAAAATATAATTTATTAATAGCTGCAATAAATTATAATTTATAACGCATTATATTAAAATTCGTTAATTTTCCTAACTTATAAGGTCTATTATATATCCGTAATAATATATAGTTAATCCGGATTAAAAAAATTAATATCTATAAATTATTTAACAAACTTAAAATTAATAAAACGAACATAATAAATAAAAAGATATATTAATAACATTACTTATATTATTTAATTACTTTTTTATGCAACTAAATTATCTTAACATAAAAAAAACATAATTTCGGACTTTAAAGTAACGCTTATATCTTATAAGGACGTAAGTAAGCTAGCAAAATATATTTATAACGTTCTTTACTTTAATAAACTCGAAAATATACCGTTAAAAACCGTAAAAAATTAAAACGTTCGCCTTAACTTCCAGTATATCGTAACGCTTATCCCGTAAGGACGTAAATAAATTAACGAAATGCATTTATAATATCCTTTATTTTAACGAACTTGAAAATGTACCGTTAAAAACCGTAAAAAATTATAACGTCCGCTTCGACCTCCAATATGCCCTACTTATTAACGACCGTAACCCCGCCTTGAAACCGAACGCTTTTTTCGTTATCCGTTTTAATTAAAACCGGCCGGGTTTCGTTTCTTAATTTTTAACCTAATATTGCAATTATTATTATCATTAAACAAACGCAGTTTACTTTTAACGCGCGACTTTATAATCTTAATAAAAACTGTTACCTCGGTTTTATTTTCCGATATATTATTTATAACGTCGGATTGCGTATTATTACTTTTTGGTAATGCCGGCGATTCCGGTAACGATATAAAAGTAAACGAATTATGCAAATATAAATACGGTAATAAAAGCGGCTTTAATAAATCGGAAATATTAAGGAATTATAAGCTTTAGGCTAACGTTATAAATAAAGGCAATAAAGTGGATTCTTAATTAAAACGATTTAATATATCGCGAATTATACGTACGGATACGGGTATCGCGATAACCAAGGTCGCAACTCCAAGTTATAAAGGCGTATAAACCGCATACCGGGTTGGTATTTAAACTGCTGGGATTACCGTCAAATCCTCAACTACCAGTTTAAACCAAACGGCTATATAAAATATGCTTTAATCAAAACCGAGCGCGGCTTATAACGGCCTTGCAATTTTTTCCGACGTTTATTAAGTTTATAACGTAACAAAAGTCCGTATCTTATATAAATCGGTTCGAAATATAAAAATATAACGCCGTTACTTTAAATTAAACGAATTCTGCCGTTTACGGAAAATTTCCTATACGTTTTATAAAATAAAAAGAACGGCTTTTTCATAAATTAAATATAACGCAAAAAAAAAGCGATTTTTTAAAACCTTTTAATATTACCATTTATTAAGCCCGGGAATTGCTTTAATTAAACCGGCTATATTTAAAATTAAATAAAAACTGTTAATTTCGTTTAATTTATTCGGAAACGTATTAAACAAAAACCGTTTAAATTTAATAAAAATAAACGTCCATTTTGTTTCTTTACCGCCAAACGGAAATAACCGTATAGAAAATAATTCGTTTATTTATTATTTATATTATAATTCGATTATTTCCTAAGCAACCGCCTTTAACGAACCGGCTTTTAATTATTTCCACGCGGATTTTTTCGGATTCGAAAGTTTAAATATATAAATAAAATTAAGCGTATATAAGTTATAACAAGATCCAGCCGGGATAAAGTTATTACGGTCTTTTTTTAATATAATAACTTCGTTTTTTTTAAATATATTAAAATCGTTTTACGTAACGTCCCACACATATGAGCGAGACACACATATGAGCGAATCACTTTTTGGCACTTCCTAGCAATGCACCCAAATAACTCAACCATAATACCTTAAATCAACTTAAATTAATCGAATACTTTTTTGCTAACTGTATCTACAGCTTCTTTCCAAGTATGCACATTATATCAAGGCTTGTTGCGGACGCCTTATTGCCATTCCTTTCTTCTAACCGTCTTGCAACCGTCACCTCTAGCAACTATCAACAGCATTCTTTTGCCACCACTCTTTTTGACGGCTAAAAAAATATGTTTATGTGTTATAGTAAGTCTTCTTTTTTATTCCAAAGGTTTGTTATAATCTTTTAATTGCGCAGAATCGAATTATTGCGACAAGTCCTGCAATACCGCGACACGCCTTCCGACGCTCCCCGCGACGC
>QJNU01000431.1:0-66528 GCA_004154915.1 Monosporascus ibericus | reverse complement strand
TACTGATCGGCCCATATGTGTTCCGGAGCTAAGCTACTTAAAGTTGTATGAGTGCAACAGTACCTGCAACTGACCTAATACAACAACACAACTGATGTCCCTTATATCTGACAGGTACGCTAAGCACCCCCCAGCTAGCCGACACGTAGCGTACCCTATATACGGAAAGGTCACCTTCTAATCAGCACATATATATTCCGTAACTAAGCTAACTAAAATTGTACGCGTGGGATAGCAGCTGCAACTAGCTTAATATAATAACAAAATTAATATTCCCGATATTTAATAATTGAAGATTTTATTCCCTTAATTCGCGTATATATTAATTAATATGCTAATATTAAGATTATATTACGTGCTATACCAGCGAGCTGGAGATATAAGCGATTTACACACTTTTTTGCATCTAGTAATAATAGACTTAAATTAAGTAATAATACTATATTAAATTAATAAAAGATAATCGAATTCTTGTTCGTTAAACGTAATTATAACTTGATTATAAATACGCGTATTATATCCGAGCCTGCCGTAAACGCCATACTTCCGTTTTTTTCGATTTAGCCTTTTTTTCGATAACTATTTTTAACCGTTATTAATTGCATTCTTTTACTCCTCCCTTCTTTTTCCGTTAATAAAACTTATCTTTTCTATATAATAAATATTTGTTTTCTTTTTTAAAAACGTTTATTTTTGATTTTTAACCACTACTTGAAATATGGTTCGTTTCGCGGAATTAAGTTTTCTTTTATTTAAAAAGACTGGCTTTATATAAAATTAAAATATAACCCTTGAGTATATAACTAACCGACTTAATGATTTCTGTTAGCGAACTACCCTGATAACTATTAAATTTCCTTTTTTAAGTAACGTTTTTATTTTGTTAATTTACCGATATCTTTAAGGATTTTTCAAAACGGCAAAGTAAAATTAATAAAAATAAGCGGAAAGACGGTCGGTATAGGTATAACTAAAGGCGTTTCTAAATGGGATAAAACGTTATTAACATCGAGTAAAATAAGTCCAGCTTTTTAAAAGCCAGATTTAATATTCTCGAACGTTATAGCAGCTTTAAACGCGTTATAAAAGTTAAAGAAAAAAATATTCCTTCGCAATATAAGTCTGGTAACGTCGTATTAAACTTTTAGTATATAGCGAATAAACGTATTTTAAAATAAAAAAGTAAAATAAGTTAAAGCGTTAAGGACGATAAAAGAAATAAGTAAATATATAAAGTATCATAATACCATTATTCGCGTAATACTTTTCGAATTCGATTAAATAATAATTTTTATAACCGTCGATGACAAGAAAATACGTTAATTCTTTGTACGCGTTCGTATATGCTTATTAAAATATCAAATTTATTTTAAACTTAAGTTATTTTTTACTTAGTTATTATAATTTATGTTAAAATTGTATTAGGGTAATAATAAGAACTTTTAGTATTAAAAACTAAAATAAATTTCTTTTATTAAAATAATAAATAACGGTAATACCTAATATTATAAAGTAGTAATTTAAATAGTTATAATTTATTATTAATTCTTTTACTACGTTTATTTAAATCTTTTACGTTTTTTAACGTTTATAATTATTCTGCCGCATATTATTAATAACCTTATTAATGGCCTGTTTCGTTAAAGTTATAAATAGTGTGTTTTATGATATCGCCTTTTAAAACTATAACCCGAATAAGCTTAAAATATTGACGAAATACGTTGGAATCCTGGCATAATACCTTTTAATAATCGATTTTTCAATTTAAACGCGCTTTAAGTTTTTTTTACCATTTAACAAAGTTTAACGCCTAGTTAACTCCGACGTATATCGGAACGCGTTAAATAAATAATAAATTCGTTATATTTTTAACGTAGTAAAGCCGGCTGAAAAACGCTTACCTATTTAAATTAAAACTTTATTCGATAATAAGTTTCTTTACAGTTGGCGTTAATTTGCGCGAATTAAAAACAATGTTGATTCGGACGTATTTACCATAATAACGCGTTTTTAAAGTAAAAGGTCAAATTTTATAAATAAAATTAAGTTATTTATAATTAAGTTTTAAATTACTTTTTTAACTTTAAGCGGTTAAATTTATTTTAGATACTTTTATAAGCCGTTCCATATCGTAGTTGTCCAAAAATAGAGAATTAAAATTAGTTAATTAAAATTTTTAAAAAAAATGTCCAGTTCGTTTATACGTCCGGCTCGCTTATGTGGGACATTAAGTTATATGTTAATAATAATTATTTATATAAATACCACATAAACGAGCTGTACATATAAATAAGCTTCAAACCTTCTTCAGCATTTTAATTATGTAACTTTAACTATTTATTTCTTAATAACTATAATATGAAACGGCTTATAAGAGAAAGGCCAAACCGAAGCTAGCTGTTTAAATTAAAAAAAGAAACTGGACTTTAAATAATAAAACCTTTAGTTCTGTTTACAACGTTCTATTTGTTACCTTGGATACGCTAATTAACGATAAACCCGCCCGATTTAATATAATACTTAATTAACGAAAGTTAACGCCGACCGGAAAAAAAAAACGATTACCTACTAAATCCTTAACTTAAATCCCCGAACGTTCTTTATATAGCTTTAACAGACTACAGATATAGTAAATTTGTTATTAACTTAACGCGTTACAATATACGACGAGACTAATTAAATGCCAAACTTTGTTCGACGGCAAAGAAAAAAGAAGAAAAAAGAAGAAAAAAGAAGAAAAAAGAAGAAAAAAGAAGAAAAAAGAAGAAAAAAGAAGGAAAAGAAGAAGAAAGAAGAAGAAAGAAGAGAGAGAAAGAGAAAAAGGAAAAGGAAAGAAGAAAAAAAGAAACAAAAGAAATAAGAAAGAAAACAAAATGAAAAATAAAAGAAATAAAACGGGTTTATATCGAAAAATACATTATTAAAAATATTATACAGAAAGCTAAAAATGTTTCGTAAACAATTTAACTTTATTTACGTAATAATCGTAAAATCCCATATTATAAAAAAGAAGATTTAAAGTTTTAACAAAATAAACATTTAATTAAACGTTTTATAATATCTAATATATTGATTATAAGTATATGAAAACGTTAATAACTTTTTTAAGAGTAATAAAGAAACCGAGAATAAGTTAGAATTATATAAGTTATTTATTTATAAAGTTAAATAATATCTTTACTTATTATTTTAATAAGAAAAGATTGCGTTTATTTTTAATATCCTAATAACTTATTATTAATAAATTAAAATGTTAATATTAATTATAATGGTAAAATATTAAAGAAATTAAGGTTTAAATAGATTTAGGATTTTAAAAAGTATATACGAACGCGTATTAAAGAATTCTAACGTCTTTTTATTTTCGACCGTTATAAAAGTCATTATTCGATCAATTTTAAAAGGTATTACGCGAATAACGATATTAATATGCTTTATCTACCCGCGTATTTCTTTATCGACTTTAGCCTTCCGGCATTTTCTACTCTTCCGTTTTAAAACGTATTTATGCGCTTTATATTAAAACTTTATAAGAATTTTACTTATATTATAAGAAAGATTAGTCTCCTTATTTTTACAATATATTCGAAACTCCTATAGTATTCGCTGCTATGAAATGCGGATTTTTAAAGATTAAATTTGTTAAATTTAATCTTAATAACGTTTTATTTAAATTAAAGCGTTTTTCAGTTATATTTATATTGAGCGTCTAACCGGTTACTTTCGCCGGTTTTATTTTTTTCTTTCCCGTTAAAACCTTTAAGAATATCCGTAAAGTAGCGAAATAAGGACGTTAGTGATAAAAATAAAATTAGAAATTGCCAGGGTAGTTCGACGACAAGAATCATTAAAGCTGTTAAGTTTTTAACCAAAAGTAATTTATTACTTTTAGGCGAAATTACTTTTTTTCGAGAGAATATTATTTAATTACGCGAAATAAATGATATTTTCAGTAACCGTTAAAGCATTAAAAATGACCATTTTTTTTAAAGAAAAAGGAATCCTTATTACACGAAAAGAATAAAACTTTTTTACCAGAAAAACGTAATGGTAAAAGAAGATAGCTAATAACGGTTAAAGGTAGGCGATATAAAAAGTTTAAAATTAAAAGAAATAGAAATAAAATGTTTACGGTAAATCGGCATAAAATGCGCGTATTTATAAAAAAGCTATAAATACGTTTAACGAAAATAAATCCGATTAAGTTAAATATATTTATTATATTATAATTAATTAATATAAATTTGTAATTACGAAATCGGCAAAAGAGTATGGCTTGTTTATGTTTTTAATTCGTTTGTATAGCACGTTATTCTTTTAATAATAATAATAATAATAACCGGATCGTAAAGGTTTGTAATTATTTATAAACTACTTAAGAATTAAGACAGTTTTAAAAACGAATTTTAATTTAAAGCGTACGCGGTTAATATTTAGGCTTATATAAACTTTAATTAGGACGATTTATAATATAAAGAGTTTGTAAGTTCCGATATAACTACTTATATATAAATATTATTCCGTTAAATAAAGATACGATCAACGGATATATATACAGAAAGAATAATATAAATTAAAAATGTTAATCGCACCGGTTATCCGATAAGGACCTTTAAGATAATTACCTAAAGCATATACATTTATACTTAGGATTTCGAGAAATATATTTACAATGATCGAAAATACGAAAACATTTATAAAAACCTAACCACGTTATGAAATGAATTCTAAAAGTTATATTTTAACGATCAAGGAAATAAGTTTTTCTTTAATAAAGAGTTTACGAAAATAGTACGTTGATTTAATTTAATCCGGTAAGATATACGATAATAATCATTTAATTAATATCTAACGAAAATACTGCAGGAAGTTAACATAAAAGCTGAATTTTAATGAAAGTCTAAGCAAATAAATAATAAAATAACAAAAGATTATACCGGAAGAGTGACGATACGGTATTTTAAAAACGAATATAACAATTATATAAGTTAACGATTTATCTATAACTTTAGCTTTTATTATAGAAACTTAAATAATAATTGTCCAGACAATAAAAAAGGTCAAGACTAATAACGGCAGGATTAATTATTAAAACGTGATGATTAACCTTTTAAATTATTAGATTATAATTTATTTCTTATTTATATTCAAATATTTAGATAACGCCTTTAACATTTTACAGAATATATAGGGAATTACTTAATTAAAACGATCTTAATCAGGAAAAACTCAAATTTACTAACCGTTAATCCTATAGTAAAGCCCTTAAACCAGGGCTAAAAGGAGGTAATCGTAAGGTTCTTATATAAACTAAAATTAAAATAAATAAAAACGTAACGAATTAAATACTTAAAGTATTAGTTATAAAGCTTCCTTAAGCCCGGCTTATAAGTTACCTTAATGCTATTATATATTTCTTAATAATGCTTTTATAAATCCTTATTTTAATATTATCTAAATTAATCTAATTGAAAATAAGATGGCTTTTAAGTAATACTTAAAAGAAAAGAGTAGCCGTTTAGTAAAGACCGTATAAAGGTTAATTAGAAAAATAAAATAATCCCGTAAAAATATAAAACGAGTTTGAAGTTATTTTTAGGATTATTAATTAACGGAGCGTTATAAATATTTCGTTTTAGTTCTTAAAAAATCTATCTATTTTAAATTTGAGCTTTATAATATATATCTTTATCTTAATTAATAAGCTTTTAAACATTAAATTAACTATATAAAATAAGAGAATATACGTATATAATACTTTCGTCTTAATTAAAAACTACAAAACGATTTATATATTAGGTTAAAACCTTAATAGTACGGAAAGGTTACGGTCATATAACGTAATCTAGTCCGGGAATTTCGGATAATTTAATATCATCTGAATAATCTCGATAAAAAGTTATTAATAAAATAACAGACGAATTAATAATTACTGGCGAAAAGAATATAATTAACTTATTATGACGTTAATAAATCAGTTTCCCTAATTTATTTCTAAAATTATTAATCAAATAATATTTTATATAACTTACCAGATAGGCTGGCAGCTCAAACAAGCTCGCGGCTCGTTTTTCTAGCACTTCGCGACAATACAGGCACATAAGTTAACCATAATATATTAAATCAATTCAAATTCATCGGGATTTTTCATTGATAAAAGTATTTATGACTTCCTTATATATAGGCGCATTATATCCAGGCTTGCCGTAAATACTGTATTTCTGTTCTTTCGTTTTAACCCTTTTACGATAACTACCGTTAGCCGCTATTAACTACATTGTTTTACCACCTTTTTTCTTTTCAGCTGAAGAAGCTTGTCGTTTTTATATAATAAATCTTTCTGCCTTTTCGAGACGTTTATTTTTAGTTTTCCGACGCTTAGTTAAAATTTAGTTCGTTTTATAAAATTAAGCGGGTTTTCCCTAAAAGGAATAACTTCGTACAAAAGTAGTAGGTTACTTTTTGCTAAAGAATTAACCGATTCGACTGTTTTTATTCGCAAATTAACTTCATAGTTTTTAATCTTTCTTTGTAAATAACGTCCTTATTTCGTTACTTTCCGGATATTTTTAAAGGTTTTTATGGAAAAGGAAAAAGATAAAGCCGGCAGAAGTAAGCGGCAAAATAGTTAGTATAAGTATAACCAGAGGAACTTTTAATTCGGAAAGAACGTTATTAAGATCGAACAAAATAAGGCTAATTTTCGCAAATCTGGATTTAATGTGATCGGATATTATGATGGTTTTAAATCCGTCGTAAAAGCCGACAAGGAAATCTTTTTTTACAATACAAGTAAAATAACTTTATATTAAACTTTCGATATAACGCAAATAATCGCGCTTTAAAATAAAAAATAAAATACGTTAAAAGGTTAAAACCGATAAAGAAATCCGCGGGCATATAGAGAATAATAACATGGTTATTCGCGTAATACTTTTGGAATTCTGTCGAATAAAACGTTTCATAACTGATATGGATAAAGAAACTTTTCTATCTTTTTATACGCGGTTATATGTATTTATCAAAATATTATATCTATATTAAATTTAAACAGTTTATTATTTAATTACTAACATTAAATTAACTTTTTTATTAGGAATAAACCTTTATAAGGCCAAATTCTTATAACATATCTTTAATTACTTTAATAGGATTATTTAAATCTTTTACGTTTTTTAACGTTAAGAATTATAATATCTAATATTATAGACAGCACTATTAAAATGTTGATTTCGTCGAAATTATAAATATCCTTTTTTGCGATAGCGTATTTTGCTATTATAAGCTGAACGAATTCGAATCATTTACGAAATACTTTTTGATCTTTATAAAATACCTTTTAAAATTTTATTTTCCGCTTTAAACGAGTTTAAACTTTTTTTACCATCGTAAAAAATTCGACGCCCATTTAATCCCGACGCGTATTATAAAATGTTAAATAAGTAGTAAATTCGCCATATTTTTAACGTATTAAAGCCGGACAGAAAACGTTCCCGTATATGAACTAAAGATTCGGTCGATAATCGAGTTTCTTTCGGCGGCTGTGAATTTTCCTAAGCCGGGGATAATATCGGTTCGGGCGGGTTTATTGTGATATCGGGGGCTTTTAAAATCGTTTTGGTAATATCGTATATAAAACTAAGTTTTAACCTCTCTTTTTTAGCTTAAATAATTAAGTTCATTTTAATTTCTTTTTATAAAACGTGCCATAACATTAGTGTTGCGTAATAAGTTAATAAAGATACATAGGATGTTAGGAAAATCTAACGGCGAGCTTTTTTGAGCCGCGAGCCTATCTGGTACGTTAATTAAAATTCATAAAACCTATTTTGTTAGAAAATATAGAAGGGTCTTTTTGTTTAAAAAAATGTATTCTTTTAGTAATTAATTATGAAGCGACCTTGTTAAAAGCAAATGTACCCCATATATAGAAGAAATCCGTATTTTAAAGATCGACAATTCAGATTAACCCGCGGTATTTATTAATGTTATAATGGCTAAACGCGTTAAAAAGGGAAAGAAAAAGGTTTTAAAATAGTATGTAAAAAGTAAACCCGATATTAATAATTTACTATAAAATTAACACCTGATTTTATCATATCGAATAAATCGTTCAAGTAAATAACGTAATTTAAATAAATAATAGTACTTGAATATTTATTATTTCGTAGATTAATAGTCTCATCCAGATCGATTGTTTTCTTAATTATAAAGTTTTAATCTACAAATATATTATTAGGTTTTAAAATGATAGTATCTGCGAGAACTTTTAAGAAAAGACTAAAATTGCTTAGTTTAATTTACTAACTATTTCTATAGATTGCAGCAGAACTTTAACATATTTATAATTATTAAAACCTTAGCGCCGTTTAGTTACAAAAGTATAAATATAATTAAGATAACCGAAGTTAAAATAAAAGGATCCGGATTTTAAAAAACGAAACAAAACCTTTAAACTTTTAGTAATGAATATTAGGTATAACGTCTCACACCACCAAGCGAGCCAAACCACCGAGCGAGCTAATTTTGTAAATATGCCAACTACCTAACTTTAATCATATATTTCTTAACACTAACAACATAAAACGCCTTACAAAAGAATCTAGAATACACCTAGCCATTTAGGCAAAAAGACGAGATCCGAAACTTAGCTTTAAAAAGCTATATTCCATATATAACGTTCCCGAATCTACTTTAAAGGCCCGATATAACGGTCGACGCGCCCGAACCGACAGTATTCCCAATTCGCAAAAATTGACGCCGACCGAAAAGAAATCCATTATTAACCGAATCCTTAACCTTAATACGCGAACATTTTCTATACGGCTTTAATATGTTAAAAATATGGCAAATTTGGTACTTACTTAACGCGTTACGGAACGCGGCGGAATTAATTAGGGGTCGAGATTTGTTCGACGGCAAAAAAAACTTAAAATATATGTAAATCGAAAAATCGATTATTAAAGGGTATTATGCGAAAATCCAGAGGTATTTCGTAAATAGTTCGAGCTGGTTCGAGTTATAATCGTAAAATACGGCATCGCAAAAAAGGATATTTATAATTTCGATAAAACGGGCTTTTTAATAAAGCTTTTAATAATATGCAGAATACTAATTATAAGCGCTGCAAAACGTAGAAAATTTAAATAAACGTAATAAGGTAATCGGAAATAGGTTATAGTTATATAGGCTGTTAATTCGTAAAGTTAGGTTATACCGCCATTTATTATTTTGGCGGCAAAAACTTACCTTGGTTCCTAATATCGCGATAACTTATTGCCAACTAATTAAAAGGTCGGAATTAGTTACAATAACTGGACGACAAATGAATTAAGTTTAAAATAAATTTAACATTTCGATAAATATATTCAAACGCATACGAAAAAAACGAAACGCCTTTTTATCCTCGACGGCTACGAAAACCATTCGATAAAATTCGAAAAATACTGCGCGAATAACGATATTATTATTTTTTATATACCTTCCTATTCCTTTCATTGGCTTTAACCTTTTAACGTATCTTGTTTTTCCGTTTTAAAGCGCGCCTATTTGCTTTATATCGGAAGTTTAATACGACGCTACCATACCCATATCGCGAAAGAAGATTTCTTCGCCGGTTTCTACGACGCGTTTAAAGGCGCCATAACGTCCGATAATATCAAAGCTGGATTTGCAAAAACTAAGCTTATTCCATTCGATCCTAATAACGTTTTTTCCGAATTAAAAATTCCTCCAGCTGTACCTACGCTGACCGTCTCCCCGCTTACTTCCTTCGGTTCCATACGTTCCCCTTTTACGAAAACCTTTTAAAATATCCAAAAAAACAAAAAAACAGGGGCGTTACTTACAGAAAAAAGTCAGGAATTACCAGGGAAGCTCGCCGACAAAATTGGTTAAATCGGTTAATCTTTTAATAAAAATTAATTTATTACTTTTGTACGAAAACGTTTTTCTTAAAAGAAAAATCCCCAAATTACGCGAAACTAACCATCTTTTTAACAAACGTCAAAAAACCAAAAACAAACGTCTTAAAAAAGAAGGAACACTTACTATACAAAAAAAAAAAAACAAGCTCTCCTGGCCGAAAAAGAAGAAGGTGGTAAAAACTCCCAACTAACAGCAGCTAAAGGTAGTCGTCGCAAAAGGGTTAAAACGAAGGATCAGAAGTGTGGCGTTTACGGCAAGCCTGGACATAATGCGCGTACTTGTAAAAAAGCTGTAGATACATCTAGCGAAGAAGAATCCAATTAGTTTAAATTGATTTATTGCGTTATGG
This sequence comes from Monosporascus ibericus, assembly GCA_004154915.1. Lineage (NCBI taxonomy): Eukaryota > Fungi > Ascomycota > Sordariomycetes > Xylariales > Monosporascus > Monosporascus ibericus. The sequence continues at coordinate 56,252 of QJNU01000431.1, read as the reverse complement.
TTGTGTTATTTGAATTTATTGTTGCGAGGTACGGAAAAACGGCTCGTTCGGTAGTTTGGCTCGCTCGGTGGTGTGAGACGTTAAGTTAAAGACTTAACAGAAAATAAAAGTTTTATCGGCCTAGTAATATAACCCGATTAAATATTTTATCTCGTTATTTAGATTTATAATTAAGATAAACTATAAAAGGGGCGAAAGCCTAATTAATAAGGTTGTTAATATAAGAATTAAATCAAATATTAACGTCGCCTTATACGTTAAGCGATAGGGTTTAATAATATAATAAAAGAAAATATCTTTTATGAGCAGTAATTTGTAAAAACGATTTTATTCGAAGTCATTATTAAGGTATTTATATAGTTAGCTTGTCGATTAATTATTATTTTATTTTTATTATTGACGATTATTCTATGAGATAATCATTAATATTTGAATTTAACTTTATAGCGAAATTGAAAAATATGCTTAATATAGATCTAGAAATAATAAAAAGAATTTTTAAGTTTAGTCCGATAAAGCTTATTATCTCGTGAGTTTTAGTTAGAAGGGTTACTTGCAGCATCCGCGTTAAAAGAGAATTAGAAAAAAAGAAGCCGGTAATATAATAGGCGGTTGTATAAACGAGAGTAGGCGTATAAGCGAGAAAAATAAATAAATACGTTACAGACTAGCATATCTTTTAGATTAATGATACATGTATTAATTAAAGTCCGATAAACATTTAAGAAATTAGAAAAAACAAATTAAAACCTGAAAATACCGGATTAAGATAATTTAATGATAGGAAACGTGCATACGCTCTATACGATATTTTATGGAAAGAAAGGCGAAAAAACGTTAACAACGACAGTACAGCCGAGATTAATACGATATATAAGTCTACTTGAAAAAAAGGTAATTCCTATCGATAATATACTATTGGATAGATTAGTAGCATTTGGAAATTTAAATTAGAAGATTAAAGAAGCTTAAAACGATAAAATACCCGACGAGTTCGGAATTCCGTTAGCTGCCTCATTACTTCAATTTATTACTATACTGTAATGTACACGATTTAAACAAAAAAAAATTACATTACTTTTGATTAATTAAGCGACAAATTTACTGGGACGAAAAAAGCCGTTTGAAAAATAATTTTATATTATGAAAAGTTTACTTAAACCTAAAATTACGGAAGCTATGGCAAAATTAAATCTAATATGGTATTGATTATAAGATCTAAATAGCCCTTTATAACGCATAATAAATTAAAGACATAATTACAGCAGTTAACTTTAAGGCTAATTTATTCAAGGCAATACGAATACAAATATAAAGAGAAATATATAAATAGTTTCATGCTACCTATGAAAACGTGTCGTTTCTTAGTGGAAAAAAAAAGAATAACAAATTATGATTAATTAACTTTGGAATAAGACTAAATGTTATTATTCTCCGAAATCTTCGTAAAGGAAATGTAACTATCTAAATAAAATTAGATAGAATGATAAATTGCTACCTTGATTCCTAGGCTTTATTAAACTCATCTCTTTCGTAGACGTCTTACTTTAAGGCGACTTTAGACTGCCTTGTCCCGTTTTTATATATGTCGATTTTTGTCCGAATTCTAGAGGTTCTTCATAATTCTGAGTAGCCGGGCAAATTATTGTTCGTAACTTTCCAGCTTATATCGTTCCAAAATCTGAACTTCGAAGTTTTGAAGCCCGTTATTATTTTGTCTTTCTAATTTTGCTCATAGTTCTTTTATAATTTCCATACTTTCGGATATAATTCTTTTTTAAAAATTAATTACAGTTACTTTTGTCAATTAAATTGTATCTAAACATTAAAAACTGAAATTAACTTTTTTAAACAAGATTTTCTAGATCTATAATAGGATCGAAATCTTTAATTCGTCCTTTAACTTCGTACGAGTTATATATTAAGAATAAGATAATTTTTATAAAAGGTCTTTTATTCCGGAATACCGGTATCGTATATTCCGAATAATGAGGTATAATATCTTAATTAATAAGGAATTTAAAAAGCTACTGTAAATACGAGCCAATCGTAAAATTAATAAATGTTACACAAGCCTTTCATGTATAATTAAATTTTATTCTTAAAGTTTATATTTAAGATTTATTATTAAAATTTACCTCTTAGGTTTGCCGCGCCAAGCTTAATATTTCTTAAATTATATTAAGCTTACTGAACGGTAAAGTAAGCGGGGATAAAGTTTATGAAAGTCGAAGCTTATTAGTTATTACGTATATAAAGTTTTTAAATCGATATTAATTAAAACCTTACGTACTTACGAGAGTTTAACAGTCGGCTTTAAAATAAAATATTTATAGGGTTAAGGTATATAATTTATCTTAATCGTATAAACTATTAATCATTTATCGTATTCTAAAATACTGGGTATAATATATGCCGGAAAGCTTATATGGTGAAATGATTTTCTATGTATTTAGTTGAGCCTAGAAAATAAGACTTCAATTTATATTAATCTTTTATAATTTACGAAACTTCTTTATGTTAGAAAATTGCGATTAACTTTCCGCGAACTTTGTTATATACGTTTTAATTACTTTAATAAATTACTATTAGGTTCTAATGAGGCTATATTAACTCCGACCAGCAAAGATTTAACCATTTCCACAATATCTTTAAAACTGTTAAGGTATATTAATATGTCTATAAGGTCTATTAATCTTATAATTAACTTTTATCATATAGTTAGAAGAATGTTAAACGATTTAATATCTAATATAGCTCGTCCATTTGTCCACGACGTTAAGATTAAAGGCCTGAAAATAAAATATAATAAGAAAAAGGCCTTTTTAAAGATGCGGGGATTTGTTTATAAGTATATCGTTAATATTAATAAAAGCTTAACGCAAAACATAAGCGAACGAGCTTTATAAGCGAGCGAGCCGTTTGCCCCACTTTTACAAAGACCCGCTATAACCTTATTAATATTTTCAATATTTCGATGCGACTTTAGTAATAGATTTATTAATAACTTTATTATTAATCGGAGAAGTTTAACCGTATTCGCCGTTAAACTGGTTAAGCTATAGTCTCTTTTGTTTTGATTTTATTATGAAAAGTTCGCCATGATATTCTTATATAACTTTCGGAAACCATTATGAAATAATATAGAATTTTATAAACCGTAATAGAATTAACGTATTACACTAGTAAGCAAGACATACCACTGAGCGAGACATTTTTTTAGCTATTTCAATTATATATCTTCAATTGCCCATTTCCTAATAATCATAACATGGAGCGTCTTACAAAAGAAGCGAAAATAAACCTAGCTTTTCAGGCTAAAAAACGAAACCCGAAACTTAGTTATAAAAAGCTTAGTTTTATTTATAAAGTCTTATATTCTTCCCTAACATACCGTTTTAGCGAGAAACGCGTCCGAGCCGATATTACTTCTTTTATGCAGAAATTGACGCCGACCGAAAAGAAATCGATTATCGACCGAATTTTCGACTTAGATACGCGAGCGTTTCCTGTCCGGCTTTAACATATTAAAAATATGGTTAATCTATTACTTACCTAATACGTTACGGACCGCGTTGTGATTAACTAGGCGTCGAAATTTGTTAAACGGCAAAAAAAACTCTAGATACGTTTAAATCGGAAGATCGATTATTAACGGATCTTATCGGATATTCCAGAAATATTTCGCAAATAGTTCGAACTTATTCGGGCTACTATGGCAAAATACGGTATCGCAAAAAAGGATATTTATAACTTCGACGAAATTAAATTTTTGATAGGGTTTTATATAATAACGGGCATAATAATTACCAATACCGAAAAACGTAAAAAACTTAAATAAGCGCAATAAGGAAATAAAAAATAAGTTATAATTATTTAGGCTGTTAATTTCCAAAGTTGGGCTATTTTGCTATTTATTATTATAACGGGGAAAAATTACTTTAAATCCTGATACCGCAATAATTTATTACCAACAGCCGATTAAAAGATTACATTAAGTAACAATAACTGGATAATTAATAAATTAGGTTTAAAATAAATTTAACATTTTAACAAATATATTCGGACGCGTACGATCGGTTCGAAACGTTTCCTTATCCTCGACGGCTACGAAAGCCATTATTTAATGGAATTCGAAAAATATTGCGTTAATTACGATATTATTACGTTCTATATACCTGCGCATTTTTCGTATCGGTTTTAACCTTTTAATATATTTTATTCTTTTTATTTTGAAACGCGTTTATTCGCCATATATCGAAAACCTAATATGACGTTATTATACTTATATTGCCAAAAAAGAGTTTTTCTCCGGCTTTTACGATAGGTTTTAAGTTACTATAACGTCCGATAACATTAAATCTGGATTTGCGAAAGCTGGATTTATTCCATTCGATCTTAATAACTTCTTTTCCGAATTAAAGGTTTTTCCGGTTATATTTATACCGATCGTCTCGCCGCTTACCTCCGCCAGTTTTATTTCCCCCCTTACGAAAACCCCTAAAAAAAATCTATAAAGCAATTAAGTAAGGACGTTATTTATAAAAAAGGATTAAAAATTATTAGGGTAATTCGTTAACAAAAATAATAAAATTGGTTAATGTTTTAACGAAAAGTAACTTATTACTTTTGTACGAAATTGCTTTTTTTGGTGAAAAAAACGTTTAATTATACGAAACGAACCACATTTTAAGTAAACGTCGAAAAATTAAAACAAACGTCTTTAAGAAAAAGGAACATTTATTATAGAAAAAGGATAAGCTTTTTTGGCCGAAAAAGAAAAAGGTGGTAAAAAAATACAGCTAATAACGGCTGGAGGTAATTGTCGTAAAAGGGTTAAAACGAAAAAACGAAAGTATGGCGTCTGCGGCAAGCCCGGACATAATGCGCGTACTTATAAAGAAGCTATAAATACGTTTAGCGAAAAAGAATCTGATTAATTTAAATTGATTTAGTATGTTGTGGTTATGTTATTTAAAGTTGTTATTGCGAAATGCTAAAAAGTGTCTCGCTTATTGGTGTCTCTCGCTTACTGGTATAGCACGTTATAAGTAAAAGTTGTTTATATATATTTAAACTTTATTAAAAATTATTTAACTAAGATATTTAAAAGTGGGTCTACAAAAATAGGTTAAATTTATACTTTTTTATATTAAATGCGGAATTTCTATTTGTAAATTTAGCCAATCTTTTAATAATATATTAATGTAACTAAGTATCTGCTTATACGGTGTGTAAGATTTATATAAAGCCCTCTCGTTATTATAAAATTTTGAACATCCGATGTTAATGTGTGGGTTTAAACAGCTCGCTCGCTTATATGGCTCGCTCGCTTATATGCTACGTTATTTTATTATAAACTTATTAGTTTTAAATAACCGTAATTATATTCGGCTTTCCTTTATAGAACAAATGTTTAATGCTTAAATACATGTAAACTAAAAAAGACTTTAAAGGCTGATCTATATAAAAATAATTCGGAAGTTAACTTTTATTTACAATTTTAATTAAATTAAGCGTTACTAAATATTGAGAGAATAATTACCATGGTTTAAACCTTAATTACTTTAAAGTATAGCTTTATAGCAGAAAAACTTATTATAAAATGACCGGAAGTAAGGACCCTTTCAAAAATATTTTCGGATAAAGAATTAATAAAATATAAGATCCGACGCATTATAAAAGGGACACTTAAAATCTGACGTTAATAAGTTAAAATATGGAATTATTTTTAAAGTTTTAGAGCTATTTCGGAATCATATTTATAAAGTCCGATTTACGTTAAAAATCGACGTTATAATATTAGTTACTTCAATTAATAATTAGATAAATTCCTTATCTAAGACGCTTTTTATTCGTTAAATGATATGGCTAAGAATATTCAATTTCGGAATTGAGTACATTTTTGGCAAAAGCCACACAGCCGTCGATAAATTATTAAAAACGTTATTCAAACTTTTAACCCGTTAAATAATTAAATAAAAGGAATATTTAATAACTTAATTACTATCTAGCAAAACGTTATTTAATTTAATCTTATTTTAATAGGTATAATTAAGATATTTATTACAACGGGTTAAAGATAAGAACGTTTTATTAAAAATAGTTTCCGAAGTTATATAAGTATGCAGAATCTCCAAGAACATTAAATTTCATTAATCGATTACGAATTGTTCCGAGTGGGAGAAAAGGATTTTAGAGCCGAAGTTCTAAATTATTTTATTTAGAACAGAATTTTGCAGTGTAAAATAAATAGGCGAACCGGTATCGGTATAGGATCTAACAACGAAAAAAAGTAATACGCCGCAATTAAATAATATTATAACAATTAGGATTATGCAAAGCAAAGTCTGATTTACCAGCCTATAATAACCTTTTATTATTAGCGTAGAATATAAAGATAAATTCGAAAAACCATCTTACGTAGCTTTAATATTAAGAAGTTCATTAACGTCTCCAAAATGATTATAACTTTTTATAACTTATTAATATAGCCGCTATTTAAATAATAGATATATAATTGTTCTCGAATGACTATAAGTCTAAGAATATTATTAAAGCTAAATATACGGTATCCGATTATTTAAAGGTTAAAGTTTTACGTTTAATTATATCGGTTACGATTGAAGCCTTTTAACAAAGATATGTTTTATTATCATAATATCCCAATTAAAAATAAAGTAAATGGAAACTTTAAAGTGAAGTTAAAATTATTAAATTCCATAATATACCAGGAATTTAAAGGAAAGTTAAAGTTACGTATATTACCTCGCGATAAGGTTAAATTAAAAAAAGGATACCTCGCGAGTATTATAAATCTAATAAAAGGAGTAAATAATATTAATAAACAATTAGTCAAACTTTTATCAAAAATGATCTTTACCGCTTTTATAACCTTTAAGAATTATGGTCTTAGCTTTTCCAGATTGCTATAGGGTCAAATAATAATTCTATCGATTAAAATAATGCTACCGATATAGTGTATTATAAATTTGAATCTTAATATTCCGAAAGAAACTTCATTATATACAGAGTTCGTTTATTAATAGAAAAGCGGGAAATATAAGCAAGTTTACTAAAATAATCAATAATAAAAAAGTAAGATTATAAAACTTATAAATGAAATAAATAAAATTAAAATAAAAAATAAACCGTAGTAAGTAAACTGTCATGGCGCCAGCTAGGCTAGTCATCCTAACTGTATATATAGCGCTTTAAAGCCTTAAGGGCTCTGTCTTTCCTTTTGTTCCCTAGATTTCAGTCTTTGTCTAATTCTTCTGTCCTGAATATAGCCAACCTGACGTTTGTTAAGAGCCCGCATGTGATAATTCTGACATCTTTATTACAGTTACCTGAATTATAGTGCTATTATTTTAAATATTTTCAAAATGTCGCGCCTTATAACCCGGAGTTACAGTATTACGTAGCAAAGTTAACCCCGTTTCGAAAGCGAATCTTCCTTAAATCGCCATATGGGAGAAAATAATGAAACGGTGTTACAAGTTACGGTTGATCGTTTTTAACGTTTAGCAGACTTACGTCGTAAATAAATAAACCTAAAAATTAAATTTCTTTTTTTATTTCCTTCTAAACGACGACGGCGTTCCGACGCTAATTCGGATTCGGATATAAACGATGTTAACCTTAAAGAATTTATAACGACCTTTACGCTTAAATATAGTTACCGACAACGTAACGAATGGCTGGTAGACCTTTGGCGGGCCTTTAATATTATCTTAAGAAAATATCGTCGCTAAACTTAACGTATTATTTTAGCCGTTTTTAAAATAGATTTTTAATGGCGGCCTTTATGGGACAGGAAAATCTAGCGAAATAAGACCGAAGATTTAACGAAACCTGTTCGTAATTAGTCCGTGTTTAAATTTTAGACCAATACTATTAATTAAAACCCTGGTTATTATAAACTTACTATAGCCGAATTATTAAAGTAAGCCGCATAACGATTAAGTTAATACTTTAAGAATTTTAATAAGTATTTATAGTTTTTAAAGGATTGAAACCCGACCGTACGTATTTAATAGTGAAATACGAATTATTATTACGTAAAACTAGCGGAACGATTACAATATACATTTAAAATATAAGTCCAAACGTTTTTAGCAACCTGTCAAGAAATAATAACCTTCGTTATGCGATATTGAAAACTTATAACCGAACCGTAATAACCTAAGTCGTAAATTGGATTTCCATAATTATTTAGGCCTAAGGAAAAAAGAAATAACGTTTTAGTTATAATTTGAGGGCTTTTTACCTAAACCTTACTTTTAATTCGAAGTCCTTTCATTAATTGTTAATAAAAAGCGATATTAACAGAATAATAACGTTATTTATTACGCGGAATCTAAAATTATTAATATTATTATCAGATGGTATTTGTCGAGATAAAAACGGAAATATTATACTTTATCGCTTACATAATTTAAAAACGCATTAAGTTTCGGAATATCTTTTAAAACTAATTAATCGTTCCTAATTCGTTAATTTTTTGGAATATTCCCGTTATCGTTTCGTTTAGATTTTATTAATATGTACTAATTTTATTATTATTTTAACGGCATTATATGAGGTTTTCTTACTGGCAAATATGTGCTAAAGAGTTATATATATTTTGCCCTTTCTGTTATCGTCGTCGTTATCATCGTCGTTTTGGATAAGGTTTTTAGTTTTCTAATTAATTAAAAAAGTAATAATATTTAAAGATAAAAAGTTTAATGGATAATTTATCAGTTTGTTAAGTCGTTCGTTATAATATTAATGGATATAATCCCTAACCGAAAAAGGTTATCGTTCAATTTATCCTCGGATTTCTGCCTGGCAGAATATTAGCGTTTCAGGCCTGAAGGGGGTTCGATACGGAGGTGTATCGTCTTAAGGTTAATGGGATAAGTCCAGGTGTCGTATAGGACTTAATTTAAGTCCTAGGCCTTTCTTTAAAATGATTACTTAAAGTTATTAAGCCGTCTTTATTTTTAGGTAGGAATGACGTCCTTGGTATATTATTACGGAGTCGGTAGCTTTGGTTAAAAGTGTAAGGCTATAATATTAAATATTAATCCCACGCTTCGGAACGTCAATTATTCGTGGTCGAAGCGGTAGCGAATTTTTTGCGAAATTACTACGAATTCGCTATAGGGCGTTTGTTTGAGGCTTTATTATGCGCAACGACCCGAAGAATCGAGGTCGACTTTTGTTTGAGAGGGGGGATAATTGTCATGGCGCCAACTAGGCTAGTCATCCTAACTGTATATATAGGGCTCTAGAGCCTTAAGGGCTCTGTTTCTCCTTTTGTTCCCTAGATGTCAGTCTCTGTCTAGTTCTTCTGTCCTGAATATAGCCAACCTGACCTCTGTTGAGCGCCCGCATGTGACATAAACAACCTGGTACTTTTATACGATAACGTCTTAAATAAGCAAACGGGACAGATTAGCGAGCAGGACACTTTTTTAGCTATTTTAACTACCTATCCTTTATATTTTATTGCTTAATATTAGCGTTATAAAACACCTTACAAAAGAAGCGAGAATAAACCTAGCTATTTAGGCTAAAAAGCGAAACCCAAAACTTAATTATAAAAAGCTTAAGTTTATTTATAACGTTCAATATTCTACTTTAAAGGCGCGATTTAACGATAAATGCGCCCGAATTAACACTATCCCCAGTTCGCGAAAATTGACGCCGGCCGAAAAGAAGTATATTATTAACCGTATTTTAGATTTAGATTCGCGAACCTTTCCTATCGAGTTTTAATACGTTAAAGATATGGCTAATATATTGCTTACTGAACGCGTCGTAAAACGCGTCGGGATAAAATACGCGTCGAACTTTGTTAGACGGTAAAAGAAACTTAAACCGCGTTTAAATAGGAAATAGATTATTTGAAAGTATTATACGAAAGCCTAAAGATATTTTGTAAATAACTTGAACTTATTTAAGCTATAATTGCAAAATACGATATCGTGAAAAAGGATATTTATATTTTTAACGACACGGGATTTTTAATAAAACTTTTTATAATGTCGGCTATAACAATTATAGACGTTTAAAAACGTAAAAGATTTAAATAAACGTAATAAGAAAATTAGAAATAGGTTAGAATTATATAAGTTATTAATTTATAAAATTAAGCTTTATTATTATTTAGTATTTTGATAAAGAAAATTTATTTTAGTTCGTAATATCGTAATAATATATTAATAACGTATTACCGGATTAGTGCTAATTATAATAACTTAATAATAAACGATTAAGTTTAAAATAAATTTAATATTCCGACAAGTATATTCGAACACGTACAAAAAGGACGAAATATCTTTCTATCCTTAACGGTTACGAAAGTTATTATTTAATTAAATTCGAGAATAGTACGCCAATAACGGCATTATTATACTTTATGTACTTCCTTATTCTTTTTACCGGCGTTAACCTTTTCATATATCTTTTTTTTTCGCAAGGCTTCTATTAGTCATATATTCAAATTTTAATATAACGTTATTATACTTATATTGCGCAAAAGAATTTCCTTTTCAGCTTTTACGACGCGTTTAAAGCTATCATAACGTCCGATATCATTAAATCCGGATTTGTAAAAGTTAGACGTATTTTATACGATTTTAATAACTCTCTTTTTAAATGGAAAGATTCTGCGGTTATACTTATACCGATCGTTTTCCCGGTTATTTATTTTAGTTTTACTTTTCCGCTTGTTAAAACCTTTAAAAATATCCGTAAAGAAATAAACTTGATACGTTATTTATAAAAGAAAATTAAACGTTATCAGGAGAACTTATTAATAACAATGATGATGTCGGTTAATTTTATAATACAAGGTTATATATTATATTTGCGTAAAGTTGCTTTTCTTCCAGAAAAACGTCCAATTACGCGAAACGAACTATTTAAACCAAACCTCGGAAAATTAAAAATAAACATTTCTAAAAAGGAGGAAGACTTATTCTGTAAGAAGCAGAAGCTGCTTTTACTGAGAAATAAAGGGCTGGTAAAAGAATGCAACTAATAAGAGCTGAATATAATGATTATAAAACTGTTAAAATAAAGGAATGAAAATATGATATTTGTAAAAGGCCCAAACATAATACGTCTGCTTATAAAGAAGTTATAAACACGTTTAACGAAAATGAATTCAATTAATTTCATTCGATGTAATATAATATGGTTAAGTTATTTAGATTCGTTATTACAAAGTGCCAAAAAGTGTCCCGGTCGCTAATGTGTCCGATTCGCTTATCCAAGACGTTATACCCAAATATATTAATATATCTAGGGCCTTGAAATTAAAAGACTGTTGAACGAAACCGTATTTAATTAATATAACTAATAATTATAATACTAATGGTCCAAAGGAAGTTAATCGAATAAAGTTATAAAGAAGTTTCCTTGTTAATAAACTAAAACATTTTATAAAGAATATAAAGGAATATTAAAACTCGATCGATTGATAAAAAAAGATTAAACGAAGTTATTTTTAAATTAACTAAACGATATTATGTTAAATACTCCAAGTATTATAAAGGTTGAATTACTTAGAAATTGGTAATCTAAAACCATAAAGCGGATAAAAATTAATATTAAGGCATAATACTGAATAATTAATAAGCAGTTAAAGATATTAATAATATATTAAAGGGGAATAAATTAAAAAGACCGTAAATATAAACGTAATTAATTAAGGGAAATTAAAACTAAAAGCTTCTTTTTCGGTCTCTTATTACCTTACTTACGATTATCTTATATAATACTTATATTCTTATACAACTAATTAATACCTTTGAGCTTAAAATCCGGCTTTTTATTAAATATCAAAAATTAGAAATATGCCCTTTAATTATTAAATAAAAACGGCCGTTGTCGAATATCCTATTAACTAACGCCTAGAGAGGTTACCTAATGTAAATATGGATAAAGAAGTAAATTTAAATAAATGCATATAATATAAATTTAAAGGGATCCTTTTATATATATGAATAGGTTTATAAAAACATAATGAAATAAAATAATCTAATAAATAAAATATATTTTCGTTACCTGTTATAACATAGATAAATTACCAGCTTACCATATAACTTAATTACTTAGATTACTTTTAATAATTTTCTATTATTAAACATAACTATCGTATATTCTATTACCTAATTTCCTACAATACTGCTATTAACATTTCTTTTTATAATATATAATGGCGGGGGGTTAAGTCGTATACCGGCTATCATAGAACCTTTTTTAAGGTATATAGGGCGTGCTAAACTATGTAAAGCTATTTTTAACTAACTTATCCACAAATATAAACGTATTTAGCAGTCCTTGTCCGTAAATACGTCGCCGTTTCTAGCGTATTAAATTATATTTTCCCTTTTCCGTACGAGGATATTATTTAGCGTTTTCTTTTTCCCTTTAGCGGCAGTTTTTGAAAGTTAAAGTTTAGAATGTAATCGTGATAATTATATATAGTAGTTGGTTATTTTCTATATATTATACTTTTAGGCGTATTAATAAGTATAAAATCACATTTCTTTCCCGCCTTTTTAAATATTTTTAAAAACGCCTAAAAGTACCTGCCGAATTACATATATTTAATGTAGAGAAAATCGCCAGAGCCTTAAATAACCTCTGCCGCTAAAAGATAATCACTTCATCTAGAGCAATATCCGGTAACTGCTTTAATATAACCCCGTTCTAATTTGTCCGCCTATAAATATCCGTATAAAACCCCCTAACTTTAATATAATTCTTAAAGGCGATTAGGTTATTTATAAACTCCCTTAAATAACGAACTTTATTTTCATGTTTTTACAGCCGCGTTTTCTGCTTTAATATATAATCTTCGAAAGCGCCGCCTTTTCCTTTTATGTAAAAATAAATATTCGAATATTTAATGCTTACCGTAAGTATAATATAATTCGGTATGATTAGGCATAAATTTCCAGTAATATTAGACAAAGTTTTTATGCCCCGTACGGAAACGTTAAATAATAGTAAAAAGTCGATGTCTATAAATATTTTATTTTATTGGGATAACGTTAATAATACTTTAACTTTTTAAGCCTTATAACGTTATATAAGTTTAAACAGAGTTGCTTTTTATTACATTTTTAATTACGCTTCATTTTATAATCTTACTTTAAATTTAATTCCGTATAGGCATGTACTCCTTAATAACGTTTTTTAATATTAAGCCGGCTTTTATTAATTTATCCGTTAATTCGTCTCCTCGTATGGCGTAATATCCTAGATTCTAACGTACCCCGACTTTATACGTATCCGCCGGTAGTTAAAGTTTTAAATATAATTATTAGGAAAATATAATAATATTCGCCTTGATTCTTTAAATCATTTTGGTATTAACCAAGTAAACTTCTATTCGCTTCCGGTTTATTTTCAGTAATTTTATAACGCCGCACTTTATACCTTTTTAAGCGTTTATTACTTTCGTATCGAAGATAATAAAGTAAGGATTTAAGTGTCCGTATTGTATACCGAAAAGTAGCTTATTTTAGTAAACTATAAAGCCGTAACCTATTTCCGTTTTATTTTGTGAGTCGTCAAAAAAACGATGAAGTCTTTTAGTAATAAAGCCGTATACCAGGCCTCAAAAGCTACGTTAGCTTCCTTTTTGGTAAACTCTTATATAAAATCTTTTTTCGCATTCAGTAAGTACCTGAGAGGGATTACGATAAGTCGTTGTATAGGTGGTAATATTCTTGCCATTACCTGGACCTTAGGTTTAAGATTTTACAAGTTTTCCGCTTTACGTTGTTTAATTAAAAAGTAATCTTTTTCTATAGTTTGTAGTTTATACATAGATTTCTATAATATAAGATCAAGGGTTATTTATATTATTACTAACTCGAATCGCGATAAAAGGTTTCGTAAATATCGTTTTTATATTAGTAAAATAATTTTAGTAATTAAGGTAAAACCCCGTTGAATTCTTTTCATATATTAATTTATTCTAAACTTAGCTTTAATCTTTCTTATTTTTTATTTCGTTTTTCGTATTACGTTTTCGCGTCATATAATACCGTAGAAATAATATCGGTAATTAGAGTTTTCCGTAATCTCGATTCCAGCGGTCCGTATTTCGTATTTATTAAATGCCGTATATATTAGGCGCGCTATATTATTTTACCTGATTTACTTTCTAATGTATCGCTCAAATATTAACTTTCTATTCAACTATACTTCAAGCTATTTAAGTGTTAACGTTTTATTATTATTTTCCGGTTTGCGTACCGGGTGGATTATAATGTTGTCGTCGACTACCACCGACAGGTTATATTCTTTCTATATTTTAGTAATATATAATAATTAGTAATTTTTAAACGTAAAACAGAGCCGGTTTCTTTTTACCTTATTATAATATTTATTATACGTCTTTATCTAGAAACTAGGCGTTTTTATTAAATATTCTAGACGTTTTGTATAGATATATCATATGCGGGCTCCCAACAGAGGTCATTTTTGTATATGGTTAATATAATATTATAAGTAAACCTTTAATATTTAATTGGTCTTTTTTTATTTATTTATCCGTTTAAGGTTTAAAAGCGTTAGGTAATTTATAATTTAAACCTAATTATATCATAAATCCTTACCAGAATTTCTAAATAAGTATTATTCCTTATTTTAATAATTTCCGTTAATAAGTCGTATATTTTTAAGATATATTTTAAAAAGATCTAAGTTAATTATTTTATATTCGTATTTTTATTATATGGGAAGAAATGGGAAACCTTGGTACATCGGTTCACGATTCTAAAGATACTATCATAATATATACCCGGAGCTGGATTCTTTAATAATGGAAGTTTGGTAATACAGTTAAAAATAAAAAAATCCTATGGTCATTTTACCATTGGTAATAGTTATAGTTTTTCGTATGGCTTATATCGCCCAGTCTTTACCCTTTTACATATATAGCAGTATTATCGTATTTTCTTTATTACTAATTTTATTTTAAGAAAGTGATAAGTACGTTATAATCGATTTAAGGTTTTATGAATCTTTAGGTATCCATATAACTAATCTTTATGTATATTTTCGTACTAATGTTTTTTGATATGTTTTAAAATTTATATATATATTGGGTTTTTAAGTAAGTTATTGTTATATTTTTAGATCTTCTAATGTATATTAAGGGGCATTATTTTAATCGTTATTATTTATCGTAATTATAAATATCTTTTTGGCGTAATATTAAAACCTTGGTAATTAATTTTAATTAACCTTTTTTCGAAATCCGGTTTTCTATCAAGTACGTTTACTTTGCCGTTTTTTAATTTCTTTTAATAAATAATAATAAATTCATATTTTGCTAATTCTTTGGCATAACGTAATTATCGTTCTATAAATTCTTTGCTAATAGTAAAACGAGTAAAGTTTAACTTAATAAAGGTGTTTTTAAGGTAATATTTAAATTTTCGGAAGGCCTTAATAATACATATATATTTTTTATCGGGAATAGCATAATTTAATTTACTTCTTTTTAGCTTGTAAAAATAAAAGGCGATAAGGTATAGTTTGCCTTAATTATTGCGATATCTGGTTATTACGTTTAAGCGTAACCCGAAACGTTAAATTTAAACTTAATTAGGCGGTTTAGGTTATATATAATTAATATTGGGACGTTAATAATTACATTTATAATCTTTCGAAACCCGGTTTTTATTTTTATTGTTTAAAGGAATTTATTTTGTTTCTTATTAAGTTAAATAATAACGTAACTATTTTATTAAAGTTTTAAATAAATTTCCTTTAATAGTTAACAAATCCGAAAAAGGCTTATATTTCCTTAACTAGAATAGGTATCTTTTACCTTTATTTTGCAGCGATCTTTTTAGAATTTATTTTAATTTGTTTTAAAGTAATAATATGCCTTAAAAATGTTACTTTTTATATATAAAACTGGCCTTTCTCTATATTAATTAATAAGTTAGGGTTTTATAAGGCTTGGAAAATTATATAAACGCGTTTTATATGCTTTTCTTTATTTTCGAAATAGATAGGGATATCGTCGAATTAATAAACAACGAAAATATCTCGGTATTTGTTAAATATATAGTTAATTATGTGCTAAAAGATTACTGGTACGTTCGTAAATCCGAAAGCTATAACGAAATATTCAAAAAGTCCGTATTTCGTCCTTAAGGTTATCTTTTATTTGTGTTCTAACTTAATGCGGATTTAATTATATCTTTTTTAAGGTTTAGATTTATAAATTAATTAAGTCCGTGAAGGCTGTTTTTTTATTTCGTTAATTAAAAATAACGATATTTTGTTTTTAACAGTGATATCGTTTAGTTGGTTATAATCGATAACTAAACGTAATTTTCCGTTTTTTTAATACGAAAAATATAAGGTATCCGGTTAATAAATTAAAACGTCGTATGATATTTTTCCGATGTTTATTTTTAACATATTTAGGTAATGCCTGTAATTCTGTTTTGTTAAGGTTATAGATCGGATATAATCTGGTTAATATTCCTTTTTTAAGAATTATTTTATGATTTTATTCGTTATATTCCGGTAATTTCGTTTCGAGTTTCTTTCGAAACAGTCGTGTATATCTGTGGTATTATAAAGGTACGTCGGCCATAGTTTTTGGTTTTAGGGGTTAATGCTATAAGTGATCGTTTATCTTTCGTAACTTTATTTTGATAGTAGCGATAATGCGTCGTATTCTTTGGTAATTTTCTTGTTTTTTATATATGTTGTTTTTATAAATGGTAAGGCTTTTGTCGTATCCTTATACCTGCATTCGTCGCCATTTTGGATTAAATATTAAACCCTTTTTATATTTTATTTTTTCTTATCGAATGAATGTAAAGCGAACTTTACTTAGTTAATTATTTAATCGATCAAGGGGTTATATTAGTATAGTTATAGTTTTTCTAGGATTATGTCGTAATTCCTTATCGGAACGATATTGAAGTTTGCTATTTGCTTTTGTCCGTTAACGAAGATTTCGAGTTAATTAATTTTACCTGTGATCTTTCCATTATTATAAGTAAATGTTTAACCTTTTACGTTTTCGGTAATGTAAGGTTTTATCTTTTCCTTTTATGGTAATCGAAGTCGGTTAACTATATCCGGCGTAATATAATTACCTTTTCTTATTCCGTAGTTCATAAATGCGGTAAATTAATATGTTTTAATTTGTACTTATGAGGTAATAGGGTTATTTTTGATTTTTATCGTTACGTTTAAAGCCCTTTCGCGAAGCTTTTGCTGGCTTTTTTGAGTTTTATTATCCTGTGGCTTTTTCAAAAGTAGCATTTGCTTTTTAATTTATTTTCTACCGTTTTAATGTACTTTCGGTTCTATTAATTAAGGGTCTATAATTACTTTAATTATCCTTCCTGTCGGCGTAGAGTAGTCTTAAGTAAAAGAATTGGCGTTTGGAAGTTTTCTTTTGTTGATATATTTTGATTCGGGGGCTTTTTATTCTTTTTATCGTGCTTGGAACTGGGCGTCGTATTGCTTTATGTTTTCGTTTCTTTTTTTCTTAATTTCGTTTTTGATTTTCCCTCCTTTATTCGGGTTATTTGTGAAGGTTAATTAGAAATCTAAGTTATTAATTATTTTCCCGTGATACGTTTATAACCGTTTAGTGGGTTTATTTTTTTCCGTTTTGCGGTTGTATTATCCGAAATGAGATATAGGGTTTTTATTAGGATAGGTCTTTTTTTTAGGTTAGCTTGTTGTCACCGTAATAATGTTCACGGTGTTTTTAAGGTATATATCTTCAAGTGCTTGTATTATCGTTAATTCTTAGGATTTTTTTCTGGTTTGATTATAGAAGTCGAATTCCTGATTATATATTTACGTAACTTTTCTTTCGACGTACCGTTATTCTTTTATATGTTTAAGGTAATGGGCCCGTTTATATTAGATAGCATGAAGTTTTTTACGTTGATTCGGTTATTCTGGTAGCAGGTTTCCGTTTTATTCTTAGTATTTCTTAATTTATTCGTTTAGTTTTAACTGTTCGTATCACCGTCGCTTTTTTTGGTGAAAACGAGACAGTAGTTTATTTTCCGTAAGCTTTTTTATCCGTCATATTTTTTAACCATTTAGTTATTATAGGTTTTCTAGTAGGGGTTCGTTGCTTTTGGATAGTTGTTTGGGATAGTTTTTTTGCTTTTTGTAATCTCTGTTATACTTTTTTAAGGGGATTGTGGTCGTTTTTGATCCTGATTATATTGATTGATTTGTTGTTGTTTTGGTTGTTTCGAGGGGGTCCTTGAGGAACCGGTGTCCAGATGTTTTGTCGTGGCTTTTTGGATGCCTTACATTAATAGGCCTTATATCTTATCTTACTATAGTTAAAGTATTTACCAGTGTGAAGGTTACGTTATTAAACTGCCTTTGATTTTATTGGTCCTGGTAATATTCCTTGGGAACTAAAAGGCGTATTTCTTTTTCTGATAATCGCTTTTCGAATATGCGGGTTTAAAAACGTAATATCCTTTTTTTCCCATCCGGTATTTATATTATCTGTTGTTAATTTTAATTATTTCGTTAATATATTCGTTAATAATATATAATTTTTTAAACATAGATTATTTGGTTTTTAGCGATTTCCTTTAAGCCTTTATAGAAGGTATTTATTTTAGTCTTATCGTTAATTTACCTGGTACGAAATAAGGTCTATTTAAATTAGTTACGTATTTTCACGTTAGGCCTTTTTAAGTAAATTAAAAAATATTTTATCCGGCATTTCGTTTTTCGTTACGGTTTTCGTATATATTTCGAATCTTTTATTCGAAGTTAATATAATATTAGAACAATTTATTAATATCTTTTCTTCGGTCCTTTTTTATATTTTCCAGGTAATCCCGTCAGGTAGGTTCGAATTATTTTAAGGCGTTTCGCTTCAGGCCTCCGGTAATGGTAATAATTTTGTCGGCTTGGTCGACTAAAAAGTTCCGATAAAAGTAAAAATAAAACTTGGTTTAAGTTAAAAACGATTATATATTTTCGGTATTATCGAAAGGTTGTAAGGTTTTAATCTTTTGTTTAAGTTTTACAACAAGTTATACCTTAACTTAATTTTCAAATTATACGTTAACCTTTTCGAATTCTTAGATTTTTTATATGATGCCGATTATAACGTTTTTTAGATTTTTAAAGGTAAGTTCCTTAGTTATAACTTAGCTAATAAATTTGATATCGGCAATATTGCTTAAAGCTTAACGGCATTACTAAATAAAAGTTTATAATATATAACGATTAAAACTTTTAATTAATGATTAAACTTAATCGTACGGTTTATATAAATAATAATATCGTAAAAGATTAAGCAATAAAATGTTTCGAAATTACGTCTAGTAATAACAAATTATTAAACGTAATTTAATAACCAAGGTATATTATAAACTGGTAATTTATTTAAATTATAGCAAAAATAAGCGTATATATTTTCGCCTTAAATCCGTTTAGATCCGGGGATCCATTTGGATCCGTATCATGGAAGTAAATTAAATTCCCATAAATTCGGAGCTCCTTTCGGATCCATACTACTGTAACTAACCTGTCATACATCCACCTGGAAGTATGAGCAGTATCCGAAATGGGGTCTTGATTTGCAGGTAATAATAAGGCGAGGAATAGTTCATTAGAGGTCTGTTCGTTAAAGAGATTTAAAGACTCTTCCTACAGTAAAGAACGACTGCCTCTGGCTATAGGCTTAAATTCATAGCTAAAGAGCGAAACTAAGTAGGTACTATTTATATAAGAATCAGTTTATATATATTCTCATTTTTTAAAGTGAGTATGTCGTACATTTATGTAATTTAAATGATTTGGTTTAAATTATTTAAATTAAATTATTTAACAGGCTAAGCCTTTTAACCCGTGATTTACCCGAGACGGGTCCATCCCAGGCTTAATAAGCAGGTTTCCTAAAAATAGAAACCCCTATTCTTATAACATTATTCCCCTTTTCTAAAGATTTGTGTCCTAAAGATAAAAGCCGCCTATGGTTATTTTTTATTAAAAAAGGTTTTTCTAGTAACGTTTTAACAGACCTTTACTATAATAGGCCGTATTTAAAAAGAGAAAAGAAGATTTCGCTTAAATTAACGTAACTTTCGTAACGCTTAAGTTGACTCGATTAAAAAGTTTGGTATTAAGGCTTTTCTTTTGTTTTAATTATATTCGTTTTAGCAAAACCGATTATTTTTTCGTTTCCGACATTTCGAATTACGATTGCTGCATTCGTCGTTAGCGTTTAGCTTGTAACGTCCTGATCATAAACTTATTAACGAAGTTAAGCGAAATATACGATCGTTTGGAGAAAAAGTAACGAAAGGCGGAGGATACCTTTGTTGTGTACTAAAAAGCTGCCGAAAAGAAAATAAGAAAGTTTATTACTTAGATAAAACGTTTACGTTTTTAATAAAAAGTTTTTTAAAAAAAAGGTTATAATTATTTTTAAAAAGGGATATAAATTGGATTAATTAGACAAGCAGGAAAAGTTAGAAGAAGAATAACGTTATATGGAAACAAAATAAGCGTAACTTGTTTTCGAAATAAATGCTATTACGGAGGCGTTTACTTCCTTCAATTAAAATGCTGCGGGTTTGGATTTAAGCGAAGAACCTATATCGCTTCTAATTTTGGCCGCGTTAGAAACGGTCTGTTAGGATTTTGCCAGTAAAACGTTTTAACTAAGTCCATCGTATTCGTTAGGTAATTAAATAGTTTTTAAGTATTTTTTTCGGATCAATATCCTTTTTATTTAATTAGATACTGGATTTTGTTTTTGATTATTTTAGAATTTAGTATTTTTTTCGACTTCGTATTTATTATCGTTTTTTTCGATCTCTAGGCTTATTGTTAACGGGACGTTTTTAAGTCCTGGTTTAGGTAAGGAAATGTAGAAAATAAGGTATATCTTTATTTATTTTGGATAGTAACAGTGGATAATTAGTTTTAAAAACGACTTTGTTAACTTTAAATAGATTAAGCTTTTTAAAATTAAGTTTGTCGTTAGGCCTTTTGGTTTTAATTTGTAAGATATTCGACGTTGCGCTTTGTTTTTAACGTAGTAAGTAAACCTTATTTTCTTTTGCTAGAATTAATCTCTTAATTCTTTTTTTGTCGTAATATTAGGTTATTCTTTATTTAAGAAAACCTAATTCGGCTTATAAACGAGATTATATCGTCTTGATTTTTGTTATTATTATTTCTGCTTAAGAGGTTATGGTAGTGATTGTAAGAGTTTTATGTATTGGTTATTCTGGTCGTTAAGTTACTATTTCGTATCCGTATATAATTATATGGGGAGAAATGCTTATATTTTTGTTAATAAACGTATTATAGGTTTTTTGTGCTAATAATAGCAGCTTTACCTAATTGTTCTGCTAGTAATTTACTTAACTTCGAAGGTATTATTCCAGGGTCTGGTTTAGTTATTCCGTTTGATTATTCGTTTAAAGGTGGTAAGCTGTTAAGAACTTAAGCTTAATACCTATCCGTTTAAAGAAGCTGGTGCCAAACTTGGACGTAAAGAACTTATTTCGATCGGAAATGATCTTTTTTAGTACTTTGTATTTATGAAGGTAATATTATATAAATATATAAGCTAATTATTCCGCCGTTATATTCTTTTTTTAAAAAGGTAGGAAATATTTATATTTGGTAAGTTTATTAACGATTATTTTTATTCCGTTATATTCGACTTTAATAATTGGGTTTTTAAATAAAGGAAGGCTGGTAATAAAATCCTAAGCTATAGTATTCTATGCTTTATTAAGAATATCGGTAGGTTGTAATAGCTTATAAAGGTTGTGGCGCGTTATTTTGACCTTAATGTAAATATTGCAATTTTTGATAACCTTTTTAACTATTCGGCGTAATTCTGGGAAATCGTATTTTTCCTATAGCCGTCGGGTGGTTTTAAAAATTCCTTAATATCCACGCAGTAAGTTTTCGTAAAACCTTTTTATAAATTATTTTTATTAATTCCTGGGAATATAAATCTTGCTTCGGTATAGTAATTAATCTTTTGACTATTCTTTTAATTATTAAACCTTTTTTTTTCGTTTATGTTTTAGAAATTTCGAAATCGTATTAAACGTTTAAGGGTTAGTTTTTTTAGGATCTTGCGTAACTGTATAATACTATCCTTATTATAGTACAGCATTTACATATTTCGTTTAAGAATTTTGGGATTATAGTCGCTTTTACGGTTAAAAATATCTCTTTAGATGTTTTTTTTTCCCTTTAATGTGATGTATTTTAAAGTTAAACTTTAATAAAGAATTATCTAAGTTTTATATCGTTTATTTAGTTTTTATGCCTTTATAAACCGGGTAAAGTTCTTATAATCGGAATAAATATTAAAAGGTTCCCATTTTTTAAAAACGGTAATAATTATTAAAAGTTTTTTATCGTAAATTAAGTATTTAAGTTTTATTTTTCGAAATACCTTCGAATACTAGGCCATTAGGTACTATTTGTTATTATTCTTTAATTATTCTAGGACAGTACCTAATGCGTAATTTGAGGCATCAGTTTTTAGGCGTTTCGTTTTGTTTATATTAGGTAGTTTTATTATGGGTCCATTAATAATTAGGTATTTTAAGATTTAAAATGCCTTTTTTGCATTTTTCGGGAGCTTAAATTCCTTACTGACGTACTTTTTGGTAGTAAGTTTCGTTAATAGTTTAATTATATCTCCGTATCCCTTAATTAGGTTTCGTACGTAATTCGTAAATTTTAAAATCTATAGGATGTTAATAACAGCCTCCTTATTAAGGGTAGGCCAGTGTTTAATTGTTTTTATTTTAAAATGTTAAATTTGAATTTGGCTAGGAGTAAGTATATATCTTAGAAAGTTTAAATTTTATATATGCTATACGTTTTTGGTTAGGTTAATTCGGATATTCCCCTTATTTAAAGTTTGGAATATTTAAGCGATATTCTTTTTATATTTTTTAAAAGTTTTAGAATAAATGAGGATATCGTCGAAGTAGTCGAATCCGAATTTATTTAAATACTTTTGTAAAATAGTTATAATTAGGCGTTGGAAATTAACGGGAGCATTAATAAGTCCTATAGGTATTACTTAGTATTCGTAAAGTTCGTATATCGTTTTAAATGCCGTTTTTACTTGTCTTTTTTAATTATTTTAATACAGTAATAACCGTTCTGAAAATTAAATATAATAAATTATTTAACTTTGTTAGTATTTTTTTAATGTGTTTATAAAGGTTAAAAGGTATTTATTCTTGATCGTGATATCGTTTAATTATTTATTGTCGACAACTTGTTTAAAAACCACGTTTCCGGTTTCGCTAATCTTTTGCTTTCCGTTTTTAGTTTTTGGTACCATAAGGACGGGGTATCTAGCAGGAAAATTAAAAAATCGAATATATCCTTTTTTTACATCGAATTAAATGGTTTTTTATAACGCTTTTAATTTTTTAAGCTTTATATGGTAAACTTTATAAAGTTTAACATGATGTTTTTTTTTAATAAGTATTCGGTAATCCTATTAATCATGTGGTAGTAATTTGTGGTCTTTTTATCTTTAAATAGTCTTTAAAATTTCGATATTTAGGTGGTATTATTCCGGCTTAATTTGGCATTTGTGCCTTTTTGATGGTATAGCAGTTTTCCTGCTTATTTTTCTTAAGTGGTTTTTTTATATCTTTTTAAGAAAGTATTTAGTATTTCCAGTCGATATGTGGGTTATTGGACCTGAACTTTAGCATTTTTAGGATAATGTTATGTTTAAAGATGTTAGCAATGTCTAACGAAATTTGTTTTTGGTATCTTTAAATCTAAACGGGAAGTTTTTTAATTTTGCGTAAAATTCGTCGGTTTTTATATTTGGATAGGTTTCCGTTTATTATACGTCATTTATAAAACTTTAATTTATATCTTTAAAAAACTTAATATTTTTCTATTACGGCGGAGGAGATAAAGTTATTTTTAGTTTTTAAGTTAATTTTAACTTTAAATGTTTTGTTTTTATATTAAAAAGGAATCTTAATTTAACTGCGTATCTTTTATGTCGCCTTGTATAAGGTTTTGTAAATTAGGGTTTTTCGATGCCTTAATTTCGAAGGTTTTTGGTATTTTTTAATTATTATTATCTGTTTGCGAAAAGGCGCTTTTACTTTCCAGCTTTTTTTGTAACGTATTTAATATAATAATTATTTATGTATTTGTACCACTCTTTTGTCGAACCGATATTCGAAGGTAAATATTTCTTTTTAGGTTCGATTTTTGGCCTTGTATTTTTTAAGTTATAAGGTTAAAGGGGCGGATTTTTAAAGAGGTCGTTTTTATATTTAGGAGTTTATGTTAGATATAAAGTATCGGGAAGTAATATAAGTATCCTTACGATATAACTTTTAACTTTATTTTAATTCGCGATATAAATAATAAGACCTGGAATATTTTGGTTATCGGGAAGTTTTTATGTATTTGCATTTATTATTTAATTCGGTAAGTATATTTTCGTTTTATTTAAGTTAAATATTTTTTAGGTTTAAAATAAACGAAATAATCATTAATGTAATAAGCGGTAAAATGCAATAACCTGTATTAGTTTTTCCGGGATTTAATATATACCGTATATTCGGGAAGTTCGTAAAGCTTTAAGGATAACTATCCTTAATTAATAACGTCGGGTCGGAACTAATTGTTTTCGTTATATAACTTATATTTTTATACGTCGAGATAATAGCGATATCCTAGCTTTATAAGTATCCTGGAAGTCGTTTATCCGGGGTAATATTTGCAAGTTTTAACTTTAAAGTCCTAGCAAATAAAGTAATTATCGTACTTTAGGATATCGTTCTGGATTTAAATAATGGTGGTAATAATAAATTCTGGCTGGAAAAGAATTATATTAATTTCTTTTTTTCATCTTTTACCTTATTATTAATTTTTATTGAACCGCTTTGGCGTTTTTGGGGGGTTAAGAAATTCTTTTCTTTTTGGAATTCCTCTTTACGGGAAAGCGATACTTGCTTTTGAAATATCCTTTTTTACCATAATTAAAACATTTTATATCGGATTTATCTTTTTTAGGCTTTTTCGACGCCGTATTTACTTCTTTTTAAAGTTTGCCCTTATCCTTTTTAATTCGGCTATTAAAGCCTTTATTATTATTTCGTTTATTAGTTTCTTTTTTCTCGAAATACCGGTTAAAGGTATATCGGTTACTAATAATTACTTTGTTTGTATATTCCTTAAAGGAATTTATTTTAAGTATTATATATATTTCGTCCTTAACTTAAAGTTTTAAGCCGTCGTAAAAAAGGTAAAATAACGGGTTTTCTAGTAAATTGGAAATTATAATTAAGCGGTTAAATTCTGACGTATATTTCGTTATTAACTTAATTTAATAAAAGCAATATACTTATTTTATTACGTATTATTCCTTATTTAAATCCTTAAACATAATTTGTTTTTAATTTTTTAAAGCACCAGTAATCGTTAAAAATATAATTAGTAATATTTAATCAATTTTCGGGATAATTTTCTAAGTAATCCTTTATAATTAATTCGAATTATAAAAAAGCCTATCCGGTAAGCAGTTAAACAATAGCTATTATCTTTTAATAATTTCCGTTAAAAAGCTTTAATAAAACTTAAGGTAAGTTTTAGCTTAAACGAAAAAACCTTCTATATCTATAGTTCCGTCGTACGGCTTCGGGGTAATTAATTTATAACCCTTAATTTTTAGTATTCCGTAATAATTAAAAAATAAGATAATAGCTTTACGGTACCGATTACGGCCGAATAATGGCGGTATTAAGGTTCCTTCTTTTATTTCTCGGGTAGGTTAAATTATTTCTTTCCTAAAAGGTTAAGGTTTTTTTTTCTATCCTTTTTTAAGGCTTGGATCTTACGTAATAAAATCCCCATTTCTTTCTTAGGGAAAAATCTTTTTTTTTCCTTTTAGGTCTTAAGATTTTTAAACCTTTGGTTGTTCTTTTTTTTTTCTGAATATTTTTAAACCTTAATAATATTTTTTAAAACCGGGCGTAAATATTAGGTTTAAAAAGAAAAACGGTTTCTTTCTTTCGAATTATAAACGTATAATATTATTAATTAGTTAAAAAGCTTTTTCGATAAACGGTAAATTATTTAATCTAGTTATTAATTCCTTTTTAGCTTATAACGGGGATCGGGTATATTATTTATTTTTTAAACGTTATCTTATAATATCGTTTTTATTAAATTTACAAAAGCTTATGTTTAATTACGCTTAAAACTAGGCGTTAATTATTAATTAAGAAATTATTAAAATTTAACGAACTTATTATATATTTACCTGAAAATATAAGTAATATCCGAAATACGATTTTAATTTATAAGTGATAATAAGGCGAAAAATAACTTATTAAGGGTTTATTCCTTAAAAAGATTTAAAGATCCTTTTTTATAATACAAAATAATTGCTTTTAGTTATAAGTTTAAATTAATAATACAAAAACAAAATTAAATAAGTACTATTTATATAAGAATCGGTTTATATATATCTTTATTCCTTAAAGTAGGTATGTCATAAATTTATATAATTTATGTAATCTGGTCCAGATTATTTAGATTATTTAAATTACCTCGACGGCCAAGCCTTCTAGCCCGTGATTTACCCGAGACGGGTCTATACCAGGCCTGATAAGCAGGTCTCCTAGAGACAGGAACCCCTGTTCCTCTAACAACTACTTAGATATATGGATCCCTTTAAATCCGTTTATTTATTCGGATCCGTGTTATGTGATTTTAGTCGGTGGTTGTTCAAGTCTTGTCCCGACCGTGTGCCTAAGCTGGTAAGCTGTTAATTCGTAACATTTTTTTACGAAAATAATATACGTTTTTAATTTATAACTTATAAAGGTACTGAATTAGGGCGGGGTGATTTGGTCCTGATCAGTGCATAATTAACGAGTGTTACGATTGAGCCCGCGGTTCAAGAGATAATAAAGGCAACGCAAACTGTATTATGTGGTGTTGAATCCATGTGTAAAACGATGATGAGTGTCTGGTCTCTCTGGGGTTGCGCCCAGCGAAAAATCAACTCCTAGAAATACATGACTGGTGATGACTAATTGATCGGCAAAGCCATGTACCCGGCTCTGCACCCTGCACCATTTCAGTATACCATTCGGAGAACTTCTTCTTAATGCCGTCGAACCTCTCCGGCTATAATAACGGCTTTCGTTTGGTTTTAAGTATTAATTCGGCCGTTTAAGCTATTTCGGAGGTAAGGGTCGGCTGAGCTTATAATTGTTCCGTTAATAGGGTAAAAGCTTTTCCCGCGGAAACCTTTTTCCATATTTATAGTTAATTAAGGATGTTTTATTGGGCGATAAATTTATTCTTAGGCTGTTCGATTACGTTCGTTAAACTTTTGTTAATAATATGCTACTTTTTTATATATTCCTTAATTAAGGACCTCTCATTTTTGCTTATTTCGAACTGGAAGCTTATATGCTGTTTTAGGGCTGTTAAAAAGGAGGTTAAGATTTTTGTTATCGCGTTTAATATCGCCTGTACGTCCGAGCCCATAGGGACCTTTTACTGAGCCCCGTAATAAACGTTCGAGAATCCTTTTATCTAATCCTGAGTGTTTCCTGCTTTACTAATTAGAACTTAAAAATATGTCAAAGGATTAATTTATACGATCTATAAAAAGTGGCTTAAAAGGGTTTTATTTTCTAAATAAAACGGAAAAAAAAGAAAAGATCGAAAATATAAGTTTTGTGCGAAAATATATAGCGTTGCGTTAGCGCAGCCCACTTCTAGCTGTTTGGTACCGACGAAAGCTGGGTGCCACGATGAGGCTTAAACGCAGCCTTATTACAGTGACAGCCTATCGTATATCGGTTGAAAATAAACCGGTTAAATATTATTAAATATATGTAAACAATTAAACAATAAAACTAAACTATAATTTTTTCGTAAATGAAACGAATAGCGAACCGAAATTAATAAGCAACGTAAAAAAGATTAAACGTTTATGCCGAAAATAAAACCTTATGCTTAACTATAACGCCTTACGTTAATTAACGTCTTTTATTAAGCGTATTATAAAAGGTTAATACAAAAATATCGGAAAGTAACTAAAAAATGTACCATAATAAGGCGTAAACGCGCTTATTAATCTTGCTCAACGTAAAACTCAGGAAATATTCGGGGGCGTTTTATTTTTTTTAAAAAGCCGAACTTAAGTAATCGTTAGGTAACCAGAAAAAAGTCGAAAAAGAAGTTGATCCTTAAAACGCTTAAAGTATTTAAAATTGATATTAACCTTACTAGATAAAGGCGTACTTTAATTATATTACTCTAAAAAGATTAAGACCTTAATGAAACGTTAAAAAATAAACAAAACCTGCTCGTAAAAAAAGACGTAACGATATAACGTACCTCAAAAATCTTTCAAGTTATAAAAATACATTATATTAACGCCTAATCAAAAATTAACCGCAGGATAATAAGAAAAACGAAATATATATAAAGATATTTTAAATTTATAAACCTATATAACGGCTTTAAAGCTGCACCTTTCCAGTTACGATGGATTATCCTAAATCGTTTTCCGATATAAACAAAAATATAATGCTCCTCCGAAATAACCGCCTTAAAGGTAAATTTAACCTTTTAAAAAATATCGAAACGGTAATCGATCGCAAGTACGTGGGCACGCTTATATTAAGTACCCTCGGTACGGTACTTTTGAAGCTCGCCGATTAACGCCTAATTTTCGACGACAAACGAAGCAACCGGTTAAGCCGTACTTTTAAAAATAATCGGAATTTAGAGGGAAATTAAACTGCGATATTAATAATATTAAAATTAAACATTTACCGGGCGAAAGGGTCTATAATAATAACTAATTACGATATAATTTAAAGCGTCTGGAACCTTAATATAAATAACGTAATAATCGAAATAACATTACGTTATATAAATAAAATACGGCTTATTACCGCTCTTTATATAAACGGGATCCCGATTACGGTTATTATCGAAGATATATTACTTGAAAAATCCCATTTGTTATTAGCATTTTAACATTAACGCTTATAAAATACTTTATAAATAATAATTATAACAAATGGAAACGAAACGAAAATTATACGCAGGATAAACGAAAAAGGTAATACGGAAAGGAAAGTAAATTGGAAATTAAACGGAATGCGTACACAAAGAAATAAAGATACGAGCGTAATAGGAAAAGAAAGGTAACAAACCGGGGTCGAAAACGGGCTGAAAATGAAAACTGGGCGGAGTATAATTAATTATCTAACAAGGCATACGTTAATAACTACGATAACTGATATTATAACATAACCTATATACAAACTTACGGAAAGTAATTAACTAACTTACGCAAATTAAGCTATAAATAAAGCACTTTAACAATACTACTATTAAGCGTTAATAATTAAAAAGGGAAAATAATTATAAAAATATAGCTTTTAAAGGTTTACGATTAGTGACCGACTAGTCGCCGACCCATTTATTAACATAAATAATCATCTGGTAACTAATAGAAGGCGCCAGATAAAAGTAACCTAATACATTCACTTCTTGAAATTCATTTTGCGACTGATTGGCGACCACCTTACTTTAGCATTCAGCTATCTCTTATCTTACATAAAATAACTAATAAGAATTTCGATAAAAATCGTACTTTACCTTATAATCCGTTTGATAATTACCTTTATAATATTTAACAAACGAATTTAAATATTTAGCTAAATCTTTAATAATTTATTTCTTAACATAGATTTATCGTTTTATTTTATTAAATCGGAAAATAATATTTAAAGTTATAATATCGGGTTAAGATTAATTAACGGCCTTTCCGTTAATAAGGTTTTTTACGAAAAAGTTTTAAATATTAATAAATTTCTTCGTTTTATTTTGTTATAACTATATAAGATTTTAAAAACTAAATAGCTTAAGCTATTAAATATATTAAGCTACATCATTAAGAATCCTGTAAACTATTATGATATGGTAAATGTCAGATATAGGGGACATCAGTTGTGTTGTTCTATTCCGTCAGTTGCAGGTGCTGTTGCACTCATACAACTTTAAGTAGCTTAGCTTCGGAATACATATGGGCCGATCAATAGGCGACCTTTCCGTATATGGGGTGCGCTACGCACCCCCCAGCTAGCTGACATACCCCCTTAACGCCTTGAAGCATACACGACGTTAATTACCGCACTTTATCACTTCTTAAAGCTATAGTTATTTATTCTACCTTTCCTCCGGCGATTAAATCCTCTTAATTAACTAATTCCTTATCTGAAATAACCCTTAAAGCTTTTTTCCGCTAATTTAGGGCGTTTATAATATCTATTAGTTCTGATTGTTCTTTAAAATGCTTAAAGGCTTTTCGTAATAAAGCTTTAATTAATCCATTAATTAATATATTACCCGTAAATATATAATCTATTTTAATTAGGTCCTTTTTTATTATCTTTCGTAATTAATAATTATATATATTTACGTACCGTAACCTTATTTATAAAAGGACGACGTCGGCGTTAATTAACCGTATCGGTTATTAATTATCATATTATATATTTAACGGTTTTATATTTAAACTAACCTTTAATTCTTTAATTAATCGAAAAATAAATAAGGTTTTTTTATAATTTACGTAAAAAATAATAATTCCGTTTCGGTTATAAAAATAATTATTATATTTTACTTATTTGCTTACCATTTTATAATTGTTTCGAATAGCTTTATAACGTAAATTTGGTAACCTTTTTAATCGATTATATTATAAGCAAAAAAAGCGTTATTTTAAATATTTATCGAATTTTTACTACCGAATTATAACGTTAACGTTTTGGTACCGATTAAGTATAATATAACCCGATTAATTATTTTGTAATATACGTTATTAAAGTTTATATTAAATCGAACCAATTGGAATATTACAAAGGATATATTTAATCGCTTATTAATAATAACGTAAAAAGTAAAACCGATATTCTTTAATATTTATTAACGAAACTTAAATAAGTTAAATTAAGATTCGGTAATAATTCGACGTTAATTATTAAAGTTTCTAAGAAATTATTTAAATTCTTTTTAAAAACTAGGTTAATTAATTTACTTATAAAATCAGATTAAAATAGTTAAATTCTTTTTTTAAGTTTATTTTTAATTATTTTAATTCTGATAAATTATTATAAGTTTTTGTTATTTATAAGGGTATATTATTTTTATATTTGCTGGATTAATTAATCGATAAGGTCCTAATATTTCTTATTATACATAACGACTATATCGTCGACGTAAAAAAATAAAATCACCCCTTAACGAAAAAAATAATATAATTCGTAAGGAACGGAGATAAATCTTAAATCCTTAAACGTATTAGTAAAGTTTTTTTACTAAAACAAAAGAAATTTTTTTAATCCGTATAATACCTTCCTAATTAAGAATATCTTATTACGTTATAAATATCCTAAACGCATCTTTATGTATATTTCGTAAAATAGATTCGCGTTAACAAAAACGTTTATAACGTTATATTATTTAAATTCCAGGTTAAACTTAACTGCGATAATAATCAAAACTCGAAACAACCTTCCAGCAAATATAAATACGTATATATCGCCACAAATATTCTTAAGTTATTAATTACTTCGTACGACAAACCGGGCCTTATTTCTAAAGCTAACCATACTTATTAAACTTATAAACGTATACCTATATACACTTTAAAACCTATTTGTCTTTTATAATAAATTAATTAACGGCTTCCCAGAACTTTATTTTTTTATAACTTTATAAGTTAACTTTTTCGGCTTTACGGAACATTTCTCTTAAAAAGTAAATATTTAACTTTTTATAACCTCGCGGCGGTAACGGTAAATCTCGCCGGTATACCCGGTTTTTAAACCTAAATAATACCTTTATATAAGGTATTAATATTTTAAAACCTTTCCGATTAAGATAACGCGTATTTCGGGCTTTAATTCGTTCCAAATTTCCGCAACTTACCGGCCAGTTATCGATCGTACTTACAAAATAAATTATTCGTTTTACGTTAAACGCAACTTCCCAAACTTTTTAATCGTACCGATAACCATCCTTTCGATACGGAACGTATAAGGAGCTATAACCTTTAACCTATAAGGCATTATCCTTTTCTATTATTATTTTAGGTTAAATAACGTAACAAAAACCTAAAAATACCTTTATTTCTTCCGTTAACGTAATAATCGTAATAATTATTAATGTAAATGCTGGTAATAATAAAAATGTAAAAATCGGTAATAATTTAAATATAACGGTTATATAAAAGTAATTAATTCTATACGAACAAACTTATTTTTCCTTAATCCGTACGCTAATTACGTTAATACCATTTTAAAATTAGCCCTTTTATTTAGCCGGTAACTAAATTCTATTTAAATCTCTATCTTTTTTTTATAAATATATCAATTAATTAATAACTTAATCAGATATTTACACTTATTTAAGTAGGTTATATAATTCGTTTTCGGTAATATATAATAAATCGTTTTTAAAATCTTTAAAATTACCGGAAAAGGTTATTTTTTCGTTAAATTATACGTCCCAAATAACGATAACCTTATTAATTAATAAGTTCCAAATCTCGTAAATATTCGTAAATTTATAACTAACGAAAAAACCAATCCCTACTTTAAAATTTAACTTTTAAAGTATTTATTCTTTTTTTATAACTACGGTCGTTATAACGTAAGCCATATAACTATAAATTCGTAAATAAGCTTATTAAGGCTTTCGATTATTTATTACGACGCTATTTCTATATACTAAGTAAATATAATAAATCTTATATGATAACTGCTAAAAGAAAACGTATTTTAAAATATAGATATATAAATAAATAACTGCTTTAAAAATATATACGATCAGAGACGTAAATAACTTAATTACATAACGTATTATAATCGCCTTTTCTTTAATCATACCCCTTAAACGCTTTATACCCCCGTTTTACGCTTATATATACGGTACCGAAAGCTTAAGTCTAATACTAAAAAAAAAGAAATTACAGCATATTTCGAAATTAATAACTTTTTAAGATCTCGTTATCACACTCGATCACCTATAAGGAAACCTTATCTTTATTCTTTAAACCCCCTAAGAAGTGTCAAAACGCGGTAATTAATATATCTTGGTCTTTATTTTTAAAGTATATATCCCAGATATAACCTAAATATCTATCTGTTACGAACATAACGTATTTATATCCTTTAAGGTCTTCCTTAAAGTAAATAAAATTAATAACGATTTTTTTATCCTAATCGGAATTCTTTTTCCTTAGGCTTACGGCAAATTAACCTCTTAATTTTCGCTTTACTACATATTTTATATTCGATTATGGTTAGACCCTTTAAGCGAACTCCCTTAATATAAAACTATAACTAAGCGATTACTTTAAGCCCTAAATATCTTAATCGCGGATATTACATAATGCCGTTATCAGTTCAAGGTAATTTCGCTATTTATAAGTTAATATTTCGTCTATAAATAACTGAAACTGCTAAGGTTATAACTATACTAATATCTTTAATAACGAACTAATTAAATTTGTTTATTAACGTAGTAACTACCTAATTATACTTATCTCGAATAAAATTGTTAATCCATCGGTTATTTTACCAATATCTCTTTTTTCGGAATTATTTAAAAAATACCAAGTTACAAGCAAATTCTTTATAATAAGTAACGTTATATAACCTTAACGCTTTTATGCCGCTAAAACTTTAAAATAACACGTCGACCTTTCCGTATCCTTTAATCGGGACGGAACTGCTACGGGCAGATACCCCGTTACCTTAAATAATCGATTTAAAATTTAAAAATTTATTAATTAAATTGAATATATAAATAATTAACCTTAAATCTAAAATAAACGAATTCCTTAAAGGATAAAACGAAACGTTTATAACGCTACGTTAATTAATAATCAAAAAACACGTTAATATTTGTTTTACTTCCTTTAAAAGTTAATCTATTTTAATAATTAACTTTTCTATAATTTTCGACAAACGGTTAACTTTTTCCTTTAAGAACTCATTAAAACTAATTCGTTCTTTAACCAAATCCTAAACTATCTTTCCCATTTTAAATCTTTTTAAAGCTTTATTAAAAAATACGTAATAATATTAAAGGAATATATGATTAAAGCTTAAGCAAACCTTACAGCAAATGCCCTATACATCTAATTCGTTGCGCTTTCGCTTATTAGCATTTTAATCTACTTAAAAACCACTACGACCATCCCTTTTGAAACCTTTCCTAAAGTTCCTCCCTTTTAACTGCTATTTATTAAAAAGGTTTATTTCTTCCTAATTAAAACTATCCTAATTAAATAAATCCGTAATATTTATAAGGACCCCGTAAAACGTTAAAAACATTACTTTAATATTTTTTAATGTTAACGGTTACTAAATAATTATATTTTAATAATCTAAAAGGTTAACTGTTACTTTTTAAAAAGTAAACGTACTTTTTATAATCTTTTTCTTTTTAAATCTTTAAAAGGTTATTACCCATAACCCGATAATAGGAACCATTACGGTACATAAATCATTAACCCATACAATTATTATATTTGTTTCTGGAACGCCATATCGTTATCCTTAAGCCATAATCTCTTCCTATCTTATAACCTATTCGTTTAACTTTTTAATCGACTTCGAGGCTTACTTTAGCCTTTCGCGGTACTTTCGTTAAGTATTAATCAAAAGTCGGTTATCGTACACCTTCCCAAACTCCGCCAAATTAAGGTACCATTCTTTTAAGTTCTATCCCGGAAAAAGGTTTACTCCCTTAATCGCCAGGGAAACAAAATCCAGGATCCATTTTATTAATTCGTTAATACTCTTGCGAAAACTTTCGTACTTCTGATCCTCGTAGGTATACGCCGTTAAATCTAAGTTATATACTTATTTGCCTTCGATCGTCATCTTTAAGGCGGATTTCAGATAACTATTATAATCAACTTCTTCGATCGGTAATGCGACTAACGCTAATATAATTCCTGTAATTATCGCAATAAATAATATTAATCCGGTTGCTCCGGTTAATTAAGTATTAATTCTTTATAAACGTAAAACTAATCTCTTTAAATACTTTAACATCTTGGGCTTCATTAATCTATCAGGCCAGTCATGATCCTAATCAAGGTCGATATAATCCTAAATATCAAGTACGAAAGCTTTTAATTAAAATTCGTTCATAAAGTTATCCCAATCCTTTAATCCCTTATAAATGACCGAAAACGCTAACTACGTCATAAACGACATTATTCTTTTAAAGGATGTTAATAATAAGTACTAATATACAGCCTATATTATCTTAGCAGTAACTAATCAGTTAATATTAATGTATATTGGCAAAATAAGACTCTTAATTATCAGATGTAGGGGATATCAGTTATGTTATTCTATTCCGTCAGTTACAGGTGCTGTTGCACTCATACAACTTTAAGTAACTTAGCTCCGGAACACATATGGGCCGATCAATAGGTGACCTTTCCGTATATGGGGTGCGCTACGCACCCCCCAGCTAGCTAACAGTAAAGGCTTTCATCTTCGTCGATTGCTGGTAGTTGCCAGCGATTGCAAAATTTTGATCTTGGTATTTTGGCTTAGCTAATAGCGAATTCGCCAAAAACGCCAAAAGTTAAAAAATTAAATATAATACATATTTAAGCATTAACATCTTTAAACGCCCAGATAAAATTAAAAAAAGAGGACTACTATTAATATAAACCGTATAACTAGGTTTAATAGTTAATTAAACTAACTAGCTATTATACGTTACTTATAAAAAAGACTATAAATTACTAAGGTAGTTCGTTAATAAAAATAGTTAAATCTATTAATCTCTTAATAAAAAATAACTTCTTGTTTTTATACGAAATTATTTTTCTTCGGGAAAAGACAGCTTAATTACGCGAATCGAATCATATCTTAAGTAAATGTTAGGAAATCAAAAATTAAGCTTTTTTTTAAAAAGAAATCCACTTATTATATAAAAGGGATAAGCTTTTTTAGCCGAAAAAAATAGTATAACACAAAATCGCAGCTAATAACGGCTAAAGATAATCATCGCAAAAAGGTTAAAACGAAAAAATAGAAATATAGCGTTTATGGCAAGCCGGGACATACTACGCGTACTTATAAAAAAGCTGTAAATATATTTAGCAAAAGATATTCCATTTAATTTAAATTAATATAACGTCCCACACAAGCTCACCGCTTACACAAGCTCACCGCTCGTTTTTTGGCACCTTGCAATAACAAATTTAAATAACTTTATAACAACATATCGTATTAATTAAAATTAATCGGATTTTTTTTCGCTAAACGTATCTCTAACTTTTTTATAAGTACGCACATTATGCCCGGGCTTGCCGCAGACCACATTTCCGTTCCTTGGTTTCAACCCTTTTGCGACGACCCCCTTTAGTTATTGTTAGCTATATTTTTTTTACCACCCTTTTCGTTTTGGGCCAGAAAAATTTGTCCCTTTTATATAATAAGTATTCCTTCTTTTTAAAAACGTTTATTTTTAATCTTCCGACGTTTGCTTAGGATATAATTCGTTTCGCGTAATTAGGTAGCTTTTTTCCGAAAAAAAGCATTTTCGTACAAAAGTAATAGGTTACTTTTAATTAAAAAATTAACCGATTTAATTATTCTTATAAACGAGCTTTTTTAATAATTTTTAATCTTTTTTTCCAAATAACGCCCTTATTTTATTATTTCGCGGATAATTTTAAAAGTTTTCGCTAAAGGGGAAATGAAACCGGCAAAAATAAGCAAAAAGATAATCGGCGTAAGGATAATTAAAGGAATATTTAATTCGGAAAAAACGTTATTAAGATCGAATGGAACAAAACTAACTTTTGCAAATCTAGATTTGATATTATCGGACGTTATAATAATTTAAAACGCGTCGTAAAAGCCGGCGAGAAAATCTTTTTTAGCAATATAGGTATAATGGCGTCGTATTAAATTTTCGATATATCGTAAATAAACGCGTTTTAAAATAAAAAAACAAGATACGTTAAAAAATTAAAATCGATACGAAAAATACACGGGCATATAAAGCGTAATAATATCGTAATTAGCGTAATATTTTTCGAATTTTATCGAATAATGGCTTTCGTAGCCGCCGAAGATAAAAAAACGTTTCCAACCGATCGTACGCGTCCGAATATATTTGTTAAAATATTAAATCCATTTTAAACTTAATTTATTAATTATTTCGCCATTATTATTTAATACGATTTTTTAATCGGTTATTAATAATAAGCTATCGCGGTATTAAAATTTAAGGTAATTTTTCCCCGTTATAATATTAAATAACAAGATAATTTAACCTTAAAAATTAATAACTTAAATAATTATAACTTATTCTTTATTCTTTTATTACGTTTATTTAAGTTTTTTACGTCCTTTAGCATTAATAATTACCATACCCGTTACCATAAGAAATCTTATTAAAAATTTAGTTTTGTCGAAGTTGTAAATATCCTTTTTTGCGATACCGTATTTTGCGATAATAACCCGAACAAGCTCGAATTATTTACGAAATATTTCTGGATTTTCGTATAAAACCCGTTAATAATCGATTTTCCGATTTAAATATATTTAAAGTTTTTTTTACCGTTTAACAAAATTCGACGCCTAGTTAACTTTAACGCGTTCCGTAACGCGTTAGGTAAGTAATATATTAACCATATTTTTAACGTATTCAAGCCGGATAGAAAACGCTCGCGTATCTAGGTTAAGGATTCGGTCGATAATCGATTTTCTTTCGGTTGGCTTTAATTTTTGCGAATTAAAGATCGTGTCGGTTCGGGAAGCTGCATCGTTATATCGGTCTTTTAAAGTAGATTCGGGGACGTTATATATCGAATAAAAACGTTTATAATTAAGTTTTAAGCTTTGTTTTTTAACCTGAATAGCTAAATTTATCTTGCTTTCTTTTGTAAGCCGTTTTATATTGTTGGTATTAAGAAATAAACAATTAAAGTTGAGTGGTTGCGAGATATTAAAAAACGAGCGGTCAGCTTGTGTAAGCGGTGAGTGTGACGGCTAAGGGGTTTAACCAACTATTAAACCTAGTCGTACGGTTTATGTTGGCAGTAGTGTTATGGGAAACTAAGCAATAATACGTTTAATAGTTACGTCTGGTAATAGCAGATTATCAAAGGTAATCTAGGTAATCAAGTTGTATTACAAGCTGGTACTATCTGGACTATAGGAAAGGTAATAAGCGTATATATCCTTTCTGTTAAACTAAGGTAATCCTTATTAATCCCTTTTAATTATTATCGTTCGTTATGAGTAATAGTAATCCTTTGGCCTTAGTTACTTTTAATTACTGGATTTACCGTAATTAAAAGTTACGTAATCCGATTTCTTAAGACCGTAATCTCCGACCGTTTGGGGAGGTTAAGTTTCGTTAAGTTATAATACGATTTTCCCCCTCTTAGGATTTTTGCCCTTAAAGATTAATTTGTTTATTTCGTATTTTTGGTAAATAATTTCCTTTCCTTATTTTTATTTTTTTGGTATGTTTCGGTAGCTAATATGTTTAGCCGAATTAAAAAAACTTGCCGCAAACCCCGTTTTTTTACCGCCCGTCGTATTAATTTTGTCGAAGCTTTTAACGAATTTAGCTTTAAGGTTATGCCTTATTCGTGGTATTTTTCGAAAAGGTTAAGATGCGAAATAATGGAAAACGTGTTACGATATAAGGAATATATTTCCCGGGATCGTTCCTGCGATGGTACCGGCGTGCCGCTTTCCTTTTTGCAGAACATCCGTCGTAAACATTAACGTTTCGAACGAAAGGAAACGTTCGTAAAGGAACGTTTTTTGGAATTTTAACGACGTTAGTTAAAGATTTAGCGTCGGCATTAAAAGAAGATAAACGAAGTTTTGGTTCGTTTAATTCGGTTACGTAAACAAAAGGCTTTAGCGCGTTTAAAAGGTATTACCATAATTTAACGTGGCCTTTAATCGTTGGACGAACTAAAGGAATAAAAAAGACGTAAGCAGGTTAGGTTAAAGGCTAGCGCAATTATGCTAACGTAAGTTCTTAATCCGGTAAACTAGTCGGGTATCGAAAATACCGATTGGTTCGTTATTAATAACATTAACTGGGGTGCCATTACCGGTGATTCCGGCGTTATTAATAAAAGCTTTTTAGGAAGCGTTAAACGTTTATAAGGTTTTTGGCGGGTTCCTAGGTATTTTTGGAATTTGGGTAATTTTTTTATTTAATCAGGTATTCGGTAAGTCCGTTTTTTTTTCGTATGTCCAGGATTTTCTTTATTTCGTACGTTAATATATCTTTTTTTATTTCTTTTTTATATCTTGTGTTAACCTTAATAGTATCCGCTGTTAATTCGAATAAGGAAACATGAAAAATTGGATATAATTTAACTTTAAGGGGTAATTTTAATTAATAATTGTTTTTTAAGATTTTCTTAATAATTTTATATGGTTCGATATATTTAAAGTTAAGTTTTTTGTTTAGTCGCTTGGTTTGGATGTTTTTGGTGGTTAAATAAACCATTTTTCGTTTCCGGAAGGTTAATTTTTTTAACCTTTTTTGGTTATAATATTTCTTTATTTGATTACGTACGAATTTAAGTTTTGTCTTTATTTTTGTATATAGTTATTTAAATTATTTTAATATAAGGATTACTTTAACGTTAATAAGGCCTTTATATATATCTTTATAAACTTTTAATATAAAATTAAAGTTGGCGTTTACTAAAGTTATTTTGGTATTTTCGTAATAACTGGTATTATAAGTTAATT
The DNA here is from genome assembly GCA_004154915.1 of Monosporascus ibericus. NCBI lineage: Eukaryota > Fungi > Ascomycota > Sordariomycetes > Xylariales > Monosporascus > Monosporascus ibericus. The sequence continues at coordinate 16,374 of QJNU01000431.1, read as the reverse complement.
GGGTAATAAGTAGCTTCTGGACCTAATCGTTTTGTTCGTAATTAATATAATATCGTAAGTAAATTTCCAGTATTTAGTTAGTATTTTCCGTTTATCCGTTTATTTAGGGTTTAAATACGTTGGATAATTTGTAATTTAGGCTTAATTAAGCCATAAGTCCTTGTTAAAATTTTGAAATAAATGTTATTCCTTTATTTAAAATAATTTCCGTTAATAATCCGTATACTTTTAAAATATATCTTAAAAAGATATAAGTTAATTATTTTACGTTTGTATTTTTATTATATGGTAGAAAATAGGAAGATTTGGTAAATCGGTTAACGATTACGAAAATGCTATCGTAATATATACCTATAGCTGGGTTTTTTAAAAGTAAAAGTTTGGTAATAAAATCGAAAATAATTAAATCCCATAGTCGCTTTGCGATTGGTAATAGCTGTAATTTTCTATATGGCTTATGTCGTTATGCTTTTGCCATATTATAAATATAATATTATTATCGTACTTTCTTTACTATTAATTTTATTTTAGGGAAATAATAAGTACGTTATAATCGTTTTAAGGTTTTATAAATCCCTAGGTGTCCGTATAATTAATACTCGTATATATCTTTTATTAATATTTTCTGGTATTCTTTTGGAATTTATATCTTTTTTATTTTTTGGTCGTTAAGTAGGTTATCGTTATATTTCTGGATTTTCTAGTATAAATTAAAGGGTGCTGTTTTGATTATTGCTATCTGTCGTAATTGCAGGTATCCTTTTGGCGTGGTGTCGAAGATCTGATAGTTAACCTTAATTACTTTTTTTTCGAGGTTTAGTTTTCGACTAAATACGTTTACCCTGCCGTTTTTTAATCTTTTTTGGTAAATGATAATAAAATCGTATTTTGCTAATTTTTCGGCGTAGCGTAATTATCGTTTTGTAAATTTTTTGGTGGTAGTAAAACGGGTAAGGTTTTTATAATCGGTATATACTTTAACCTGGTGGAAGTTTCCCTTAAGGTAATATTTAAATTTTCGAAAGGTTTTAACGATAGCCATAAATTCTTTATCGGAAATAGCGTAATTTAACTTTACTTTTTTTAATTTGTAAAAGTAAAAGACGATAAGGTATAAATGGCCTTAATTATTACGGTATCCTATTATTACGCTTAAAGCGTAATCCGAAACGTTAATTTTAAGCTTAATTAAGCGGTTTAAGTTATACATAATTAATATTGACTTACTGGTAATCGCGTTTTTAATCTTTTAGAAGGTGGTTTCCGTTTTCGTCGTCCAAAGGAACTTATTTCCTTTTTTCGTTAGGTTGGATAATAGCGTAATTATTTTGCTAAAGTTTCGAATAAACTTTCTATAGTAATTAGCGAATCCGAAGAAGGTTTATACTTCCTTAACTATAATAGGCGTTTTTCATTTCTGTATTACAGCGATCTTTTTGGGGTCCATTTTAATGCATCCTAGGGTAATAATATATTTTAAAAATTTCATTTTTTACGTATGGAATTGGCTTTTTTTATTGTTAATTAGGAGGTTGGCGTTTTATAAGGCTTGGAAAACTATATGAACGTATTTTATATGTTTCTTTTTATTTCTTAAGTAAATGAGAATGTCGTCGAGGTAACAAATAACGAAAATGTTTAAGTATTCCCTAAGTACGTAGTTAACTATCCGTTAAAAAGTTGCTGGTACGTTCGTAAATCCGAAAGGTATAACAAAGTATTTAAAAAATCCGTATTTCGTCTTAAAGGTTATTTTTTATTCGTGTCCTAATTTGATACGAATTTGATTATATCCTTTTTAAAGGTTTAGGTTTATAAACTAATTAATTCCGTAAAGGCGATTTTTTATTTCGTTAATTAAGGGTAACGGTATTTTGTCCTTGGTCGTAATATCATTTAGCTGCTTATAATTAATAATTAAACGTAACTTTCCGTTCTTTTTTAGTATAAAAAATATAAAGTATCCGGTTGATAAATTAAAACGTCGTATATAACCTTTCCGAAGCTTATTTTTAAGGTATTCGCGTAATACCTGTAATTTTATCTTATTAAAGTTATAAATTGGATAAAATCTGGTCGATGTCCTATTTTTAAAGATTATCTCGTAATTTTATTCGTTATATTTTGGTAGTTTCGTTTTAAGTTTCTTACAAAATAATCGTTTATATTTATAATATTATAAAGGTACGTTAGTTATGGTTTTTGGCTTTAAAAGCTAATGTTATAAGTGATTATCTATCTTTCGTAACTTTGTTTTGATGGTAGCGATAATGCGTCGTATTTTTCTGTAGTGCTTTTATTTTTTCTTATGTTTTGTTTTTATGGGTGGTAAGGTTTTTATCGTATCCTTATGCCTGTATTCGTCGTTATTTTCAATCGAATGTTAAGATCTTTTCGTATCTTTTTTTTTTTTTTATTAAATAAATATAAAGTGAATTTTACCTAGTTAATTATTTAATCGATTAAGGGGTTGTACTGGTACAGCCATAATTTTTCGAGGATTATGTCGTAATTTTTTATTAGAACGATATCGAAATTTACTATCTGGTTTCGTCTATTAATAAAGATTTCGAAGTAATTAATCTTACGGCTAATCTTTCCGTTATTATAAGCGAATACTTAACCTTTTACGTTTTCGGCAATATAAGGTTCCATTTTTTCTTTTTATAATAATCGAAATCGGTTAACCATATCTGACGTAATATAGTTACCTCCTATTATTTTGCAATCCATAAATACGGTAAACCAATATATCCCAATCCGTATTTGCAAGGTAATAAGGTCGTTTTTGGCTTTTATCGTCGCGTTCAAAACCCTTCTGGGAAGCTCTTATTGGCTTTTCCGGGTTTTATTATTTTGCGGCTTTCTTATAAGTGGCGTTTATCTTTTAATTTATCTTTTAACGCCTTAATACGTTCCTAATTCTATACGTTAAGGATTTTTAATTGCTTTAGTTATTTTTCCTGTCGGCGTAAGGTGGTTTCGAATAAAAGGATTTGCGTCTGGAAGTTTTCTTTGGTAATATATTTTGGTTCGGGGGTTTCTTATCTTTTTTGTCGTATTTAAAACTAGGCGTTATACTGCTTTATCTTTTTATTCCTTTTTTTTATTTCGTATCTAATTTCTTGCTATTCCTCCGGGTTATTCGTAAAAATTAAGCGGAAATTCAAGTTGTTAACTATTTTTAGTAATATCTTTATAACTGTTTAATAAATCTATTTTTCTTTTATTTTATGATCGTACTAACCGTAATGGCATATAGGGTTTTCGTTAAGGTAATTCTTTTTTTCGGGTTAGTTTGTTATAGTTATAATAATATTAATGGTATTTTTTAAGGCGAACGTTTTTAAGTATTTATATTATCGTTAATCCTTAAAACTTTTCCCGATTTAATTATAAAAATCGAATCCCTGGTTATATATTTACGTAAGGCGTATTTTAATATACCGTTTTTTTTTCATATGTCTTAAGTAATAAGTACGCTTATATTAAATGGCGTAAAGTTTCTTATATCGGTTTGGTTGTCCTGGTAGCAGGTTTTTATCCTAACCTTAATACTCCTTAATTTATGTATTAAGTTCCAACTATTCGTACCGTTATTGCCGTTTTTTTTGGGAACGGAAAAATAACTTATCTTTTAAAAACTCCTTTTATCCGTTATACTCCTTTAATTATTAAGTTATTGTAGGTTTTATAATAAAGGTTCGCTATTCTTAAATGGCCGCTTAAAATAATTTTTTTATTTTTTATAATCCTTATTATATTTTTTTAAAGGAATTATGGTTATCCTTAATTTTAATTATGTTAATTAATTTATTATCGTTTCTTTAATTATTTCGAAAAGGTCCTTAAGGAATTAATATCCAGGTATTTTATCGTAACTTTTTAAATACCTTATATTAATAAGCCTTATATTTTATTTTGTTATAATTAAAACACTTAATGGTACGCGGGTTGCGTTATTAAACTGCGCTTAATTTTATAAGTCCTGGTATTATTTTATAAGACGTATTAGTTTTTCGTAAAGTGTTGGTATTAAGGGGATACTTTAGCTTATTATTTTATTGGTTTTTGGAATGTCGAATCTTTTAGGCGTATTGCTGATCGTCGATCTTGATTATTATGGCGATATAATTTACCAACTTTTCGGGGCGTTTATTTTTAAATAATTCTTTTTATACTTTTTTTTTAGGCCGTTAAAAAATGTGGTTATTAATATTTTTTATCCTTAATTAATTTTCGAAGTTAGTTAAATAAAGGAATTACCGTACTTAAAGGCTGATCCTTTTTGCTTTAAATTCTTAATTTTCTTTTCGGTTTTGGTTTTTTATTTACCATTCCGAATATTTTCCTTAATTTCTTTTCGAATTTTTCGTAATCGTTATAAATAACCATAATTTTTGCGGACTTTTATTAAAAAGATTTAATAACTTATTTACGAAAGGTAAGTTTAAATTAAGTAGTTACGTTTCCGGTTAACCGTTTTACGGCGAACTGGATTCGAAAGGTAAGCGTTACGAATTTAATAGGGAAGTATTTAAAGTAGGTACGGTATTCCGTAAGGAACTGTTATAACTTGGTGGTAATTCCGTCGAAAAGGGTAAGCTTAATAGGCTTTAAAACTTTTCCGGATTTTTTACCGTAAGTCATTTAAGCAGGTTATATTGGCTGGGTTGGTTAATCCGGTTAATCGGGTTATTCCATACTTGCTTATTTTGCCAGTTCGACTTTTTAAGTTTCCAGCTGTTTACGAATCTCCTTAAAAATATTGGTAAGTTCGATCTTGTCGTTAATAAACTAAGTAACCGTATTAATTAGTTAGTCCAGTCGGCGCAAGGCTTTTTCCTGGGAGAGATTAGGTCGAATCTTTTCGTTATCGGAATTTATGGGGTTATCCTTAGGTACTTAAAAAGTTTTCTTGGAAACGGGTTGCTTGCTGGAAAATATAATGTTAATAATATTGCTTAAAGTTTGATAATATTATTAAATAAAAGCTTATAACGTATAACGGTTAAAGGGTTTAACTAATTATTAAACCTAGTCGTACGGTTTATGTTAACAGTAATATCGTGGGAAATTAAGTAATGATACGTTTAATAGTTACGTTTAATAATAACAGATTGTTAAGGGTAATCTAGGTAACTAAGTTATATTATAAGCTGGTATTATCTGGATTATAGGAGAGGTAATAAGCGTATATATCCTTTCTGTTAAACCAAGGTAATCCTTATTAATCCCTTTTAATCATTATCGTTTGTTGTGATTAATAGTGATCCTTTGGCCTTGGTCACTCCTGATCACTGGATCCACCGTGATCAGAAGTCACGTGATCCGATTTCCTAGGACCGCAGTCTCCGACCGTTTGGGGAGGCCAAGCCTCGCTGGGTCATAACAGTGAGCTTGTATGGGACGTTATAGCGTTATAATTATATTATTTAAGTTTATTATTATAAAGTTTTAAAAAAACAGTTTATAAGCTTATCTAATTTACAAGCTTATCTAGTATGTTATAACTTATATTATTTTAATCTCTTAAAAATAATTAATATATAGGCTAATTAAATAATTAAAACTTTTAATTATTATATATAGGGGACCTTAATTATGTTGTTATATTTTGGTAGTTACAGGTCCTGTCATATGCGTACAACTTTAGGTAGCTTAGCTACCGAACATATATATGCCGATTAGAAGGTGACCTTTCCGTATATGGGGTGCACTACGCACCCCCAGCTAGCTGACAGCACCCGGGGACATACTAATAGTTCATCATCAAGTGGCTCAGGTGGCAGGAAATTTTGAACACAGGCATAACTATAGCTAGGTGATAAGAAAGAAGATCCAATATTTGCTATCTTGTGGATAAGCTAGCCGTTTTCAAAAATCGAATGGATTAATCGTTCTTCCCATCGTGATTATGTTTATCGTCAGCATCCTCTTCGTCGTCACTGTCGTCCTCATAGACCTCGTCGTCTTCGACATGGATCTCAGTATACCTGTGTTGCTGACGCTGGCGAACGAACTCTTGCATCCTCTCCCTTTCCTTAGCATCATTCCTATCGCCATGAGGGTCAAGCTTTGTGACGAGGCGCTCGATCCATCGTGCCACATCCTCGTATCCGTTTGTCCTCGCCACACTGGCCGCATCCTGACTAGCCGCATTCTGCTCCAGCAGGAACATTAGGGGCGGGAGGCGGCTCCCATCCTCGAACCCTGGGTTTCTCTCCTCGGCAGGGGTCGGGGTAAAGCGCCGTTCGTTAGGAAGCGAGTCCCTGCAGAAAAGACGGTACGCTGCCGTTACCATGTCCTGGTTGCCGGTCTGCGCAGCCACATGCAGTATGGTTTCGCCTTGATAGTTCTTATGTTTGAGCAACAGCCGAGTCGGGATTTCAAAGCTCCCATTAGGCGGAAATGTCTTCCTCAACGTGGAAAGGGCGTCGAGGCGCTCGGTACGCATGGCAGTGTGGAAGAGAGAGTCGCCGCTTGCTGGATCGATAGCTAGAAGAAGCATAGTCGCTGGCGATGTGCCGCACTGGTAACCTGCCATGGACAGCTTTCCATCGATAAGGTTGGGCTCATCTTTGCGTACAGCCTCGTGCAAACCAGTTATGCGGTCGGCAGATGGCATCATATTTCGAGGGGCAAATACCCCGGCTTTACGGCAGCCATCTTTGTCCAGAGGCAGAGTCAGAGTGACCATCTCTGAGACGGGCTCCTGCGTCTTTGGAATACCCCACACAACAAAATTTCGCCGACGGTGACCAATGCTCATAGTGCTCAGCAGCTCGTAGTAACTGCTTAGCGAATAAAATATTATGCAGTACGATGCACGTTAAGACCTCAGGATCGAATTTGGTGGGGGAGGGGGTAAGGTGCATCATATTTGTACCTCTCCTGCAGTGGCGATTCATCCCGCATTCCTCTTTAACTGAATATCCATGATATTATTCAATTATGGACATTATTTCTGTTTGTATTGGTGCATGACGTAAGAACCACCTTATGTCATCTAGCTAAGGGTGCGAACCGCACTTTATATACGGAAAGGCTACCTAGCTATCGGAGTATATATGTTCCGTAACTATTTTACATTGTCAGCTCACCTACCAAGCCAAGTCTTAATTAAGACGTGGAAACCCAAATCCCCCTTACAAAAACGCGTATAACCATATAACCCAGTGCAACGTCATGGTTACAAGGTTATCATAGAAATAAGCGCAACGTTGGTAGCTAGAGGTTCCGAGGATGCTGTGGCAAAACCTCCACCCGTTTCAGCTTGGACCAGGCTGACTTCACTGGTTTTTTCCAAGACGTTGTTAAAGACGAGAATCTGAACTCGTGCTGCATATCGAATAGTCATCATATCGATCATAAGCTTTCTCCATTAGCACGCACAGAACCTAATGGTGTGGGTATTAATGCATCATCCTCATGGCATAACCTGGTGAGTATCATGCCGAATTTGTCTTGCCATCCTCCTTCCCGTTCTGCTTTTCCTCTTCTTTCTGCTTCCCGTCCTTCTCCTTTTCTTCTTTTTCCGTCTCGTCTAACTTCTTCTTACTAACCACAGCCTCTACGTCCTTGATATCGCCGACGTCATTCACCAGCTGGCTGATGCCGTCCAGCTTGGACCACTTGGGCTTGCCGTCCGGAATGTCCACCACTCGCTGCGAGTAGAAGATGTGACATCTGCAGCGGCTGGTTAGCTTACACCGATCTTATCGATACGCCGCACACGAGGTAGAGAAGACGTACTGAGGATCGAACCACTTTTTGTGCTCGGGATTGTCATACTTGATGATTCCCGGGAACATCAGGACCATGTTCCGCCCCTCGTCCATGATGGGCGTATGGCAGTACGCGCAGCTGACCTTGCACGGTAGCTTGTGGTGCGTCTGCTTGTCCTGGGAGTTGTAGAAGGCGAGGCCCTCAGCACCCTTCTCGAAGTGAAGGTCCTCCTTGTGGAATATAGCCGCCCACTGGAACGGCGCGCCTTGACTCGAAAAGAGGCATATGTCAGCTGTCGTGGTATCTCTTCATGTCTCTCTCCTCGCACACACCACCAGTAAAGAACTAAGGAAACAATAAAACTCACCGTGAAGCGACTGGCAGTCGACACAGTGGCAGTACTTGGACGCGAGCGGCTTGTCCCGGCTTAGCCAGTACTTCACGCGGCCGCAGCTGCAGGACGCGGTCCACTTCTTCTCGAAGTCTCCGTTCTCGCGGGCCGTGCGATACGGCGGGTGGTTCCTCCAGTCCTCGTTGTCCTCCGACATTTCCTCTTGTTTTTCGAGACTCCGCGAGGGGGCAGAGAAGGAGGCCGCGCCTGTTATTCTACTCGGAATGGACGCTGTGAGCCGCGCTGCCTTAGATCGCGGGGAATTAAGCCGTGCTGGCGCTAGTAGCGCTTGAGCTGGTGCTGGCTGCGAGGTGGTGAGGCGGTGATAGCTCGCCTGTTGCTGATGACTTGAGATACTGCGCTGTAGAGATAGCAGTAGCTGGGACGACGAAACTATGTGCGCAGGTCGACGTAATAGACGCGATGAGGATTTAAGCATCGCTAGGAACAACAACGGTACTGTCGATGGTCAATTGCCCTCTATGACCTATCTGTTCTTAGGATATTTGGTCTTCGTCCTCCAGAATTTTCTTCCAGGAACCGTTTGACTTATACGAGGGCATCAGGTACCGAAACGGGTAACAGTCGTCATGATGCATTCGCCATACCTGATTTGGCGGAGCTATAGCCCCGGCGGGACCCACCCCTCTGGGTACGGGCTCTATGATGCTATTATAATGCATGACGCAATTGTTTCAATTTGGCCTTCAGTTTTAGCGTGTCGCGTGCTCTGCCCTGTAAGGGTATCGCTTACTCATCTGATTAGTTACTCATACTTGGGCATTCGATATTTCTTTCGGCCCTAGGTTCCCCAATCACGGTAGCGTATCATTTCCAAAAGCTTAGTTTGCACGTCTAGTGCCAATCTTGAGCCTCTCCCAACATTGGTGAGTTGCAGTAATTAGAATGGTGTTCCTCAAGAGACCTAACGCCGCCATCGCAACTCGCCCATGTTCTCGTCCCCCCTACCATGGCCGGTCCATTGCTCTGAGGTTGCCCACACGCGCCACCATCTACAGTCAATGCCACATACAGTACCCACTATAGAGAAAGCTGTCCGCCGCCACAACCCAAGTTACATACCGAACAGGGGTCCGGGGGGTTTCCACTCACGGCGTCCGATTGCGGGTCGCTCCCCCCGTAGGTCCCCGCAGTGCCGCTCTCGGAGATCGTGTAGGTGCTTTCGAGTTCTGCGCGGACGTTCCGCGCCAGCTCCGCGGCGACGTCCGGTGTCGGGCCCTCGTAGGTGTCGATCCGCCTGAGTCCAGCCCCCGAAGGCGACCCGCAACTCGAAGGTGTAGAGCTGGTAGGTAAATAATTAGCTGCTTCGTTAGCCGACCCTATTGGGCCTGCCTCGATGGAAACAGGGACGAAAGTCGGAGATGTGTACCGCGAGTCCACCTCTGGAAACCCGTAGAGGCGCCCCGGTGTGGCGAAGATAGACGCCGAGATCAGGCCCCCCGGTTGCCGTCTCTGCTACTGATACCGTCTCGTGCGGCGAGGCGAGTAGGCGGACTGCTTCCGCCCCCAGCGCTGGTAGGTTCGCGGGCCGGAAAACTCCCGGGTCGGTAGAAGCATTCCGATGTATTGTCTGGTGTGAAGGGTCTGTCCGCGACAACTACAAGTTTGGGAAGCCATGGCGTTGAAAGAAAGGGGTGGCACAAACCGTTACCTTTAGCGGGTTAAGAATCAGACTGGGGTAGCAATACTGGAGAGATGCACCAATATCGCATCGGTAATCAAGAGCTATACTAGGTAGGTTCCGTGTACGGGGTCAGAATTGTCTACTGATACATCATAACGCCGTACGAATGGAAGCAATGTGCGATAGGTATAATCGTGTACAAAGATCGTTATACACGTTGGTACTTATTCGCAACGCTTACATATTCCAACCCGGACTTACGTATGTAGGTCAAGACTTATGATTCATGTCTATGCGGCTACGGGAGATAAGCGATGTGTTTATCAAAGAGAACTTGGATGACGATGCACGAGGAGGAAACAAGCGTGGCCATGCTCTGCTGCGAGTACCTCCAACCCTACATGAGTTCATCAAATCGCATTATAGACTCCGCTGCGTAGACGTCAAAATCCGGCCAGAAATCGACTACATGTGCGAGCTCAGGCGGCTTATATCGTGGGCATATATGACGCTATTAGAGACCACACAATAGCGACGTTGCTTTTGCGACAGCTTGCTACAAATCCACCAGATACTTTCCCTGCACTCCACGGCAGCACCGCCGGTGTTAGTACGCGTAAAAATTTACGGCCTCGGTATCGGTAGCGCGGATCTTCCTATTGATCCTAATCAATATCCATTTCATCGTCCACGCAACCATGATTACGCCGACAGAAAACCCGACGCTGGCCAGCATAGCGGGACGGAAAAGGGGCGCGCTGTCATCGGACCATAGATACGGCGTGTAGACGAAGGAGAGGTTCCCCAGCGAATTCACGATCGCAAGCGCCGCGGCCTTCTTCTCGTCCGTCTGTCCGACGGTGGCGGACGTCCAGGAGAGGTTGATGTTGTTCACGCCATACGTCGCGCCGACGAACAGTATCATGGCAAAGTAGCGTGCTCCAATGTTATACGTGCCCGTCGCCACCGCGAAGCCGGCAATCGCGATCGCTTTCGAGATGGTGATATGCCAGGTGCGCTCGTTGAAACGACCCGAGGACCAGGAGACCAAAACAGAGGTAATCGAAGCGAGGAGATAAGGCGGGCAGGTAAGCACGAGCGTTATGGTGGTGTTGAAGCCGAGCGATTCGACCGCCGTGGGTAGATAATTCTTAAACCCGTTGGCCGACAGGTGAAGGTTCGCCATCAGAGCGAAGACCCAAGTGCGGTAGTCTTTGGCGGCGTCCCACAGTCCAGCCCAGGTGCTCGATGGGCCATACCGCTTGTCCGTCGTGTCGCGGGCCACGCGGTCATGTGCCAGTTGGCGTTCCTCTTCCGTGAGCCAGCGAGTCTGAAGGGGCGTGTTAGGGAGGAGGAAGAAGGCCGCGATGGCGACAGCGACTGAGATGGTTAGTACTTGCTTCGAATGCAGACAATATCGAAATAAGCTTACAGGTCGCTACGCCTTGGATCAAAAAGAGCCATCTCCAACCCGAGAGACCGTGTTTCCCGTCCAGACCAGCGAAAACCCCAGCTGCGATCAGCCCGGAAAAAGTACTGGCGAGCATGTTTCCGGTATAGAAGACCGCAAGCCTAGCCGCTGTCTCCTTCCTGGTGTAGAATATGCTGACTAGGTAAATAGCGCCAGGGTAAAAGGGCGCTTCCGTAAGCCCCAGAACTAGCCTGCAAAAGTTAGCGTTGTCTTGTTACGGTGATTCATATTTCCCTATGCCAGGCCAAAATGAAGCCATGGGGGTTGTCGAACAACTCACCTGCACGCTAGCAAGCCATGGTAATCCTTAACAAGGCAGTTGAGGGTGGATACAGTCGCCCAGGCCAACATCCATCCTGACAGGTACCATGATGGTTTTACCCTAGTGACGAGCATGTTCGAGGGGACCTGCCCAGTGAGGTAGCTGTCCATATATCAGCACGACCGGCTTGGTGCTAATGATGCAGCGGGTTCGGGTTGCTTACCCGACGAAGAAAATGCTCACGCAAGTGTTATACTGCGAGCCCACCAAGTTCAGCTCTTTGTCTAGGTTGTTGAGCTTGCCATTGACGATCGTGTTGCGGTCGAGAAAGTTGAGAAAATACATCAACCATAGGGTAGGCTAAGAGCTCAGTCATCCTCTGTCCCTGTTTCGGGACGGTAGACATGGTTATTTACCATCATATACATGTCCAACTTTCGTACCAAAGCGATCTCCTTCGGGTCGACTCTTTCGAATGATCCGAACTTGTCTGGCTGTTGGACATTCTTCTTTGGGTCGTCGCCAAGGTCATGATGCTCTAAGGTGACTTCTTCCTCTGCGGGATGCACTTCTGATTGCTGGTGTGAGGGTTTCATATCGGCCACTTTATATGCAATATGGCTTTCTTAGTATCTTGGAGCCCGTACACACTATGGACTAAAGAGGACCGAGTTGAAAGTGAGAGGTTAAGAGCTTGCAAGAGCAGACTTTATAGGCATGATACACAGCGCAACTGTGATACGAAGCGAGCTCTCCCCACCGTTCGGGGCGATCCAGCACCGACCTAGGCGGAGCCCAAATTCTGTGAACCATACCCAGCTCCACTAATTTATAGGTAGGTTATAGCTTAATTCGACCCCAAGCACCCCGTGGGGAACCCCATAAGAGTGACCCCGGCAATTCAGTTGGGAAGCGGATCTGTTGTCCGGCATCGGCACATTGTCGTTTCGGCTGGTTGGTGCAAAAACTTGCCCTTGCTAATGGCAGATCATGTGGGTATTTACCTTGTAGCTCGGTCCAAGAACTCGCGACGATGAGTCTCGACGGCCGTGATAGATAAATGCTACTGTTCGGTGGGCTGGTCGGGATACCCAACTTGTATTCAATGTCGTGACGAAGTCAAACGCCGCCTTAGAGGACTCCTTCCAACGTTAGAGAAAATAGAACTCGATATTCTCCATAATGTCAGCGACGCTCACTGTCGCTCCCAGGGCGCATGCCTCCACGAAGCCTCCTCAGCTGTCGGTAAAGCCAGGGGCCCCTATGTTTACTCTAGATGAGCTGATCAAGCATCGCGCATCCGAAATTGGAGACTCTCCCCTGATTGGGTACCCCAATGAATCACTGCTAGACTTCCAAGAACACAGCGCGCGGGCTGTAGACCGATACGCAGATGCCGCTGCTGACAAACTGCAACAGTTGGGCTTGCCACCTGTTGTAAGTCTCTAGAGAAAACTCGGAGCTTCCTGTTAGGATATAGCAATCTCATGCTAACTCTTACTTGGCCAGGATCCCGCCGCTGCCAAACCTCCTGTAATTGGGATTCTAGCTCAGTCGGGCCTGCACGTGATTATCACAATCATAGCCCTGAGCCGCTTGGGCTACACAGTTTTCTTAATCTCGACCAGACTTGCAAGCCCAGCTATCGATCAACTGCTCGGGTTGACTGGCTGCAGCACTATTCTCACCACGCCAAATTTTCATGCCACCTTGGCCGAGATTCCGAATGAGAAACAACTTGTCCTAATTCCCCTCCTCTCCCACTCGGACTACTACGGCAAGGAAGCGCCGGTATTTACGCGCACGTATGACCCTGAATATGAAAGTAAAAAGATCGCCGTCATCCTCCACTCGTCCGGGTCCACCGGGATGCCGAAGCCCATCTATCTATCCCACCGCAGCTGCATAGGCGCCTTTGCCGTGAACATGAACATGCGGGCGCTGCTCACCTCGCCCCTTTTCCACAGCAACGGGTTCTACGAGGTGTTCAGGTCCATCTACTCGAAGAAGCCCATATATATCGCCAACTACGCTCTGCCGCTAACTCGGCAGAGCCTCATCAGCATGATAGAGCACGTGAAACCGGAGCTTCTCCACTGCGTACCGTACGTGCTGAAACTCCTTGCCGAGTCGGATCAGGGCATACGGGCTCTAGCCAGCGTCAGCCTCGTGCTTTTTGCAGGGAGCAGCTGTCCCGACGACCTTGGAGATTTACTAGTAAACCGCGGGGTGAATCTTGTCGCTAACTACGGAGCGTAAGTCGGGAACTGACGCCAAATCTGTCATGTTTGTCCACATTATGTCTAACACCCCGCAAAGCACCGAGACAGGGAGGCTAATGAATTCGGTTCGACCACCGGGGGACAAGTACTGGAACTACCTACGCGTACTATCGCCCGCGAGACCGTATGTCTTGATGGACGAGATAGCGCCCGGCCTCTACGAATGCGTTGCGCTGGATGGTTTGGCATCCAAGAGCACCGTCAACTCGAATAACCCACCGGGGTCCTTCAGGACGAGAGATCTCTTCACGCCGCATGACACCGATCCCGGCCTCTGGAAATATGTCTGTAGGCTCGACGACCGCTTTACTCTGATCAACGGCGAGAAGGTTTTGCCAATCTCGATAGAAGGTCGCATTCGTCAGGAGGAATGCGTCAAAGAAGCGGTCGTCTTCGGTGAGGGCAGGAGTTACCCGGGCGTCCTTGTTATCAGAGCCGGTTCCGTATCTCACCTGTCGGACGAAGAGTTCCTGGATGCCGTCTGGCCGGCCGTGGAGGCGGCGAACTCGAAAGCCGAGACCTTTTCCCGCATTCCTAGGGAGCTAGTCGTAGTCCTCCCAACTGACGTGGCGTATCCTAAGACGGACAAGGGAACGTTCATTCGGGTCCCTACTTACAAACAGTTTGAGCGAGAGATACAGTCCGCGTATGACAAGTTCGAAAATGCAAAAGGGGGCACTCTGTCCCTCTCAGGCCAGGAACTGGAAGAGTATCTGTTGGGCCGGTTAAAAGAGCGGTTTGGAATTGAATTGTCCGTAGAGACTGATTTCTTCGCCTCGGGCGTGGATAGTCTCCAGAGCATCCAGATGTGGAACTTGATCAAGAAAGAGTTCGATCTTGGTGGGAATCAGTCGAAGCTAAGCCAAAACGTTCTCTACGAGACGAGGAATGTTCAGGGGCTTGCCCGCCACCTGGAGGCGCTGAGAATAGGAGAGGAGGTAACGACAGACGAGCTGGAGAAAATGCATGAACTAATCCGCGCATATTCCTCTTTCGAGAAGCATGTCACTGGGACTGCTCGAAGACCGGAGAAGGAGGTCGCTGTAAGACACACCTCAGATGTACCTTTGGTTCTTTATTGCTGACATATCTGGTATTTCGTAGTTGTTAACCGGCGCTACTGGCGGTCTAGGTGCACACCTCCTGGCGCAGTTGGTATCACGACCCAGCGTCTCGTCGGTATGGGCCATGGTGCGTGCCCCTTCAGATACCGCGGCGTCAGAACGCGTCTCCAGCTCGCTCAAGTCCCGAGGGCTGCATCTCTCTCCCGAGGAACGAGAAAAAGTAGTCGCCTTAGCCTGTGACCTCAGCCGCCCCGACTTTGGCCTTAGCTCGTCGAGGCTCGAGGAGTTGAGAGAAAACCTCACGCTCGTCATCCACAGCGCCTGGGCCGTCAACTTCAATATTCCCGTCCAAAGTTTTGAAAACCAGCATATTAGGGGGACCCACAACCTAATTCAGCTGTGCCTGGAGGTGCAGACGCCGGATCCTGCCCGATTCTTCTTCTGCTCTTCCGTGTCCGCGGCGGGGGGCACCCCCCGTCCCGGCGCCGTACCGGAAAAACCTGTGGCGGATCCCGCACACGCGCAAAGCACGGGCTATGGGCGATCGAAATACGTGGCCGAGCACATCGTCCGCAACGCAGTGCTAGACGCGGGCGCGGACGCGAAGGTCCTGCGGATAGGGCAGCTGATTGGAGACACCAAGGTCGGCGAGTGGAACCCGACGGAGGGAGTGCCGATGATGATCCAGACGGCCGTCACTCTAGGCGCTCTTCCGATGCTAGACGAGGTAAGCAATTATCCAAAGAAATCGGTGCTGCGATGCGCGAATGTTAACAAATCTCCCCGCAGGAGATGACTTGGCTCCCGGTCGACTACGCGGCCCGCGCCATCATAGAACTCGCGGGTGTCGACAGCAATGAGTCGATCAATCACCTCAGCCACCAGATCTCAGATCCTGATCTAGTTTACCATGTCCTTAACCCCCAGCGATTCCACTGGACGCGAGAGATGCTTCCTTCGCTGGCCAAGGCCGGCCTCAAATTCGATAGTCTTCCGACAGACCAGTGGATGGAGAGATTGAGAAACTCGGACCGGGACCCCTCCAAGAACCCCCCGATCAAGCTATTGGGATGGTTTGAAGGCAAGTACGGCCACGACAAGCCGTCCTCGCAGAGCGGAGGGTTGGTCTATTTGACCCTTGAGACAAGGAGAGATTGTGAGACCTTGAGAAATGTGCCGGATGTCACTGATGTCGACTTCGTGCAAAGGATGCTCAGCATGCTTAAGAAGCACTGGAGTAACACCACGTAGCGGTGACGTTTTACTTAAAGATACCGAAAATGGAATTATGTACGAGTTTAAAGCGTACTAATATACTAAATTTGAAAGCATAAATATGGTATTAAGGCTGTGATCGACAACGCTGTTCGGGGCACAAATTAGTGGCCTAATGGCCTAATGGCACCGGTGTCGCTCGGTTTAAAGAATAGTTGTCAGCTAGCTGGGGGGTGCGTAGCGCACCCCATATACGGAAAGGTCACCTACTGATCGGCCCATATGTGTTCCGGAGCTAAGCTACTTAAAGTTGTAT